>JAXIVD010001672.1:0-2500 GCA_036785275.1 Cancer borealis
GAAAGTAACAAAAAAAAATACATACTATTCCAATTCAAAACAGCATTTCAACCTCCTCCTCCTCCTCCTCCTCCTCCTCCTCCTCCTTCTCCGTTGCCTTGTCGTTCCGTTGTACGCCTCACACAGAACAAGGCAAAGAACATGCTCCTAATATAACACGTTCTTGTCGCCACCCAACAAAAAACAATAACTTCCTGCATGGACGTTCTAGGCAACAAAGGGTATTATTCTTACCAATTACGACCCTTACTGTATTTATCATTATTATTATTATTATTATTATTATTATTATTATTATTATTATTATTATTATTATTATTATTATCATTACTGTATTCATCATTATTATTGTTATTATTATTATTATTATTATTATTATTATTATTATTATTATTATTATTATTATTATTATTATTATCATTACTATATTCATCATTATTATTGTTATTATTATTATTATTATTATTATTATTATTATTATTATTATTATTATCGTTATTACTACTACTATCGTTACTACTACTACTACTACTACTACTACTACTACTACTACTACTACTACTACTACTACTATTACTGCTACTACTACTACTACTATTACTCTTCATTATAAGTCTACCGTATCATCTCCACATTGGGAAGGGAAGGGGAAGGGGAGGGGAGGCGCAGGTGTTGTGCATTCAAACCTTCTTAGCTCATTAGCGTGATGCAAGAACACCACCACCACCACCACCACCACCACCACCACCCATCCAGTTATCTCCTTGTGTGGCTAGTACGAGGCCCTTTAAGTTAAGTAATGTGTGCCGCTTATGGTGAGATTATTGCTGCTGCTGTAATAATCATTGCGGGGTTTAGTGTTACTGTTATTATTATTATTATTATTATTATTATTATTATTATTATTATTATTATTATTATTATTATCATACTTATTATTATTACTATTCTACAAACGGGGGATACAGGGATACAAAAACTACATCTTCCGGTATAGAAAGTGTGCAGAGTTTGCTTGTCTACCTGTCTGGGCACAATTAAGGGTCGGTCGGTCGGTCGGCCGGCCTAGGGTAGGATTGCTCGCCTTCCCTTAAGCGAGGGTGAGGCCGCGGGAAGCTCGAGGCACTGGCGGGGCCTTCAACACCAGGGGACGATACCCACTCCACTTCCCTATGCTCCAGGGCAGGGTGGTGGTGGTGGTGGAGAGGAGGAGGAAGAGGCAGTTTTGGAGTTAGTGGTGTGGAAAGCGACAACACCCATCGTTTCTAAGCTCGACGGCCTCCCTTTCGTCATGGAGAGTGGAAGGGGGCGGAGGGGTATGGAGGTTGAGGCTCAATAATACACATGACAAGAAGGCCAGGTGTGAAGGAGACAAGGAGGGAGCCAGATATAGGTAGATAGGTAAGGTGGTCAATTCCTGCACGTAAACACATTACATTGCTTGCTGGTGCCTCAGGTGTATACGTGGGTCCTTACCTGGGTGAATGGTGTAATTAGGAGTGTCCAGCAGGTGGTTAGTGGTGGACAGGTGTGATAATTATGTTTTGTCTATGTTAGTGATGGTTGTTATTATGGTTATTGTTGATGTAATTATAGTTATTTTTATGGATGTTGGTGTCTTGTCCTTGGTGGGAAGGGTGTCTGGTGCCTCGACTGATTAATAAACGTGACTATGCTATTGGGTTCCCGTCGTTATTTTTGTATTATGTTATCTATTCGGGTAGATAACACGCCTCAGGTTATCTTTTTGTGTTTTCTATTTTGTTTAACGTATTATGGGTCTCGATAGTGTATACATAAATGCTACAGTTCATGTATACATTGCTTTTAAGGAAAACATTATATGGTTATCCAGCATTACATCACATATACATGTTCTTAGCTTCAACATTTTCTTTATAACTAACTTAACTGTTACTCTGTTAAGTATTCTGGCCTACCATTGCAAATTGCATACAAAAAAAATTAATAATCACTCCACCAAACCATTTATCACCGAGACTCGTAAATCAAGCGGGAAGGAACATTCATTAGTCAGACAATACGTAGCATTTGCTGATCATTATTCACCTCTCACTTCACCTGCTGCTCCACGTCCCTACCTAACAGGACCCCCAAACGTGTCTAATTACACACTGCTCCACCCGTCGTTTTAACCTCATCTTAGCAGAATACCTGTCGCTTTCCCTCACAGTAATTGATTTCACACCTGGCCAATGGGTTACTATTAGCTTAGGTCCTCAGGTAAATTCCTCTAATAACAACGTAGTTTAACTAACGATTAAGAGACAAATGACACCCCATTTAATAAGTCCTCAAGAGCTTATCTGCATGTCACTCATTAGTCTGTTATTTATTGTTTTTAATGAAGGTAACTGAAGATGCATAGATGAATAACATGTGTGTGTGTGTGTGTGTGTGTGTGTGTGTGTGTGTGTGTGTGTGTGTGTGTGTGTGTGTGTGTGTGTGTGTGTGTGTGTGTGTGTGTGTGTGTGTGTGT
>JAXIVD010001672.1:7500-10000 GCA_036785275.1 Cancer borealis
TTTGGCCCTCTCCCCCCTTGCCTGCCCTGTCACTCCCCCACCACCCCCTTTAACTTCCTCCGTCCCAGACCCCCCATCAACACATTACCTGTCCGCCCTTCCACCTTCCACTCTCACTTATTCTGGTCCACTCACTTGTAACAATTAATGAAAAGCACTACACACGCACAAAAACAACACACACACACACACAAACGTATATAGACCGTAACTCAAGAAAATCCCTTTTTGTATTCACTGAGCTTGTACCTTTTAATTGTCTTGAAATGAATTTGGTCCTTTTGCTCTTCGAGTCATTTTACTTATGTTTGTCTGAACAAAAATGAAAGGTTTCTCCACATATTTTTTTGCCTATGTGTGTGTGCATCTCTCTTGCTCTCTCTCTCTCTCTCTCTCTCTCTCTCTCTCTCTCTCTCTCTCTCTCTCTCTCTCTCTCTCTCTCTCTCTCTCTCTCTCTCTCTCTCTCTCTCTCTCTCTCTCTCTCTCTCTCTCTCTCTCTCTCTCTCTCTCGCCTCAGGACAATCGCATCTTCACGTCCTCCACAAGTCACCTGAAGGCCGCGCCGGTGACATGCACGGATGTGGGGAAGGATACGGAAGGACGTTATGATGCGTGATGCGTCTTGGGGTTGTTAAAGGCGTGCGGTGCGGAAAGGGAATGAGCAAATTACGTACACCTGCCCTTCCCTGTTCTGCCTCCCACTTCCCTGCCTATCCTTCCCTGCCCCCTCCTTCCCTGCCTCCTCCTTCCCTGCCTCCTCCCTACCTGCTTCCCTCTTCCCCACTTTTAGTTGCTCATTCTGCTTCAAACATGATTGGAAGTTACTCTCGAAGTAGAACTAATGCGCAGTCAGTACCTGGCCGGCTTTGTTTTAATTACTA
The DNA here is from genome assembly GCA_036785275.1 of Cancer borealis. NCBI lineage: Eukaryota > Metazoa > Arthropoda > Malacostraca > Decapoda > Cancridae > Cancer > Cancer borealis. The sequence goes on from JAXIVD010001672.1 coordinate 8,382, forward strand.
AGGTAGAATTTGTAAACTAAACTTGATATGAGACAAGTCACACACACACACACACACACACACACACACACACACACACACACACACACACACAGACACACACACACACACACACACACACACACACATACACACACACACACACACAAAGTACGGCAAACTCCAATGTTCACGTGTTAGAACTCATGGTTAGGTTCCTTTGATCATTACTTGAAGGACTGGAAGGTCGTCTTTCCCTCCCTTCCCGTCCTTTCCTCCAACACAGAAGTGACAAGGTCCGTTCATTCCTCCCTTCCATCTTTTCCTTCACCAAATCGCAGCGGCGTAGTTGTCAGTCCCGCCATTACGACAACACATCCTTAAAAGATTAACTGAACTGGTCTATAATCAAAACAAATGAACCTTTCCTCCCCTCTCTTCGTCCTTCCTACCTCCTTATCCTTCCCTGCGCTCCTCTCCCCCTGTCCCTCTCTATGCCTCCCTCCCTCACCGCTGCCTATCTCTCGGCCTTGCCATGAAAGACGCTGCGGGATTTAAGAAACATTTTTTCTTCTTCTTTTCAACACTCATAATTATCCAGCCACAGAGAATGTTAATTACGCACTAGTCTAACGTTTTCAATGACATAAAAAAAAAAGATTTAACTTAACCACAACATGAAGAAAGAACAACAACAACACTATAGAAAAATATGATGGAATGAAAACGAAAATAATATAATGATAAAAGAGGAGAAAAAAAAGAGGGAAAAAAAAAATTAAATACGTAAGTAATCAAACCACGCCATCACTTCCCTTAAAACATCATGAAACAGACCTTGACTCCACCGCCTCTTCCTCCTCCTCCGCCGCCGCCGCCAGACAGACACAAAGCAATATTTTTAGAACTTGGTGACTGAACCAGAAACGAACAACAGGGAATTTCCGTTTTTAAAGTCCACATTTATATTTTCACAACCATGAGATGCCTTTCACTTTATATTTTCTTTACATTTTTTACATTTTTTTTAACATTATTTTTACGAGGACGTTAAGAAAATGTAATTGCCGACTACCAAATGAAAAACGATCCTAGGAAACTGCATATGAGAATTCCATGTAAAATTTTCCAGACTCATTTTCTTTCTAATATTACAATTATCCTTAACATATTTCTTCTTTCTCTCATTTCTCTCTACCTTATACATATTGTAATTTTAAGTATATGTTGTCTATATTCTCGGGGTAAAGTTGGGTTTTATCATCGTCTTTAGTTCATAACGGAAGGATGTGTGGGGAAGGTATATATAATGTGGAGGATGGCTGGCAAGGGATAAATTCTAAATTAACGTGCATTTTTTCGTCAAGGTGAGCTGTTTTGTGCATTATCTGTTATACAAAGGTGTGTGTGTGTGTGTGTGTGTGTGTGTGTGTGTGTGTGTGTGTGTGTGTGTGTGTGCGTGTGCGTGTGTGTGTGTGTGTGTGTGTGTGTGTGTGTGTGTAGGAGTCATGGCGGCTCAAGGTATCTATCTTTTTTTTTACTGTTTCACCTCCTTCATCCATTTTCTTTACCCACTTGGTTAGCCTTTCTTCTTCTTATTGTTATTAATGGCAGAGATTCACACGAACAGTAACATAGCA
>JAXIVD010001672.1:25000-27500 GCA_036785275.1 Cancer borealis
AGGCCGTAACTCTAACCGTTATCACCCCGCCTGCCCTGCCCTGCCATGCCGACTTTTAATTACATACAAGGCTGAGTGTCCCTGCACTGCGCGTCGCCCCGTGTTGGGAAGACTCATTTCCATCTCTAGCACCATTTTTACCCTGAGAGTCTGAGATGAAAGGATTTAAACGTTTTCAACGTCATGGCTGCCGCCAAGAGCCTGACACCACTCAGCTCCACCTTAAGACAGCGTTCAAGCTCACTACAAACTGAACTCATTTAATTTATTTTTTTTCATGGAATCTCTGCATAATGATAGCAGGAAAAACTTTTGAATATGCTCACCAGCGATATCTATGATCAAAGCCTTAGATGATGACTTGATTATTAAAAGGGAAATTTCCCACTATCTTCACCTTGCAGAAGTACATTTACATCTCTGACAGCACACCGTCATTATAGGTAACCATGCGTGTGCTGAACGAATCCAACCGTGCGTAACGTGAAGAAAAACGAGAACGCAATGCAATTAACTATATCAATGGTCATCAGAATGTAAACAAAGGGATGAGCCTCGTCTGACTTATATTTTTTGTGAAGAATTTTGAAAGTTGGATTATTAGCATAACTGTACAGGCTTCAGGCTTACCTTGTACTCACCGACAAAGGAGGAAAACCAAGGTAAATATTTATAAACTAACTCTTAATAATAATAATAATAATAAGAGTCAACAATATATTCAAGGCGGAGGAAAAATTCTACAATATTAAACTCCCAACGCGACTAAAATCATTGTAAATAATAATATACGAAAAATCAAAGACTGAAACACAAAATTATAGAAACATGATGATCGAGACCTTGTATACATCGCACAAATATACAAAATTAAGCAAAACTCAACACAGGAAAACGTCATAGCTCAAGGCAGCATCAACAAGGCAGCATTAACTACCATTAGCCAATTATCGACCTGCATACAACTTTAACCTTTTGGGCGTGTTGGGTCCCACCTCGAGGATGGAGTTCAAACCGCAGCCACACACACACACACACACACACACACACACACACACTCACACTCACACTCACACACACACACACACACACACACACACACACACACACACACACACACACTCACACACACACACACACACACACACACACACACACACACACACACACACACACACACACACACACACATACACTGGGTGGGGAATGACTTCACGAGGGAGAAAAGGAGGAAAATAATGAGGAAAAATTATCAACGAATTCTTCCCTATAATACAAAAAATTATCAACGAATTCTTCCCTATAATACAAAAAATTATCAACGAATTCTTCCCTATAATACAAAAAAATATATAAAAATAAAAAACCAGTTGCCTAGAATACAAAGACAATCCCTACAAATAAAGGTCTCAAAGAAAGATAATATTAAAAAAACAGTCCCAAGAATTTAAATAATCAAGGAAGCTCAAAAATAGTTCTAAAAATACTCAAAATAATTCTTTCATACGTTGACAATTTTCTCTCGACGGAAATACTTATGCATTACTCACTGTTTAAAAATGTTATATCGTCTAACACAACAAGACATACAATTATCACTAAACCCCAACATTAAATTTTTTTTTATTGTTGTACGAAAATCCTTTGCCTCTGAAATGGAAGAAAGAATACAGGTTTCAGCATTTATATTTAGTCTTTACCTGAAAATTATCAAGAAAACAGAAGGAAATGGAAGATGTGGTGGAGGAGGTAATGGTGCAAAAGGAGGAGGAGGAGGAGGAGGAGGAGGAGGAGGAGGAGGAGGAGGAGGAGGAGGAGGAGGAGGAGGAGGAGGAGGAGGAGGAGGAAGAGAAAAAGGAATAGGAGGAGGAAGAGGAGGTCATATAAAGCCTTCCCCACTAGCTAAGACACACTAATGGCCCAGCAAACAGCTTATCTTTAATATCTACCGCATCACTATTACCACTGTTATTTGCAGTGAGGAGGGAAGGAAGGAAGAGGAGGGAGAAAGGGGAGGAAGGAGCAAGGACACATACTTTCCTTACTTTCCTTACCTTCCTCACCTTCCCTTCCTCTCCCTCTTTCTCTCTCTCCACCTTCCTTCCTTCCCTTCTTGTCTCCTCCCGTCGCAGTAAACACATCAGAGGTCACGACAAGTTGACCTTAACTCCCTTGACCCCGTCGTGTCTCGCCTGGAAAGCCCCATCCACCCCCCACCAACCCCCAACACCCATCCATCCACCCCCACCCACATCCACCCACACATACATATACACTCACACCTCGAAATACACTCAGACTACCGGTAAGTAGCTACTCCACCCACACCACACCCCAAAAGCATACAGGTCACACTATCCTCCACCTCCACCCACCACGCCCACTACCAGCTCCGCCCATGTATATAATCACACGCCCATGCCTTTTAATATACACGCTAACTCATACTTAGTCAACCTAACATTATGAACCTTACACTTCATTAATAACTACATTCACC
>JAXIVD010001672.1:35000-42500 GCA_036785275.1 Cancer borealis
GGGGTGTCAGCTTCCCGTCAGGAGATATAAGACCGTAACGCCGCCCTCCTCCACACACAAGGCGTTGGTCCCCGTCCCCTTCGGCAGTAAATTCGTGAGTAACAACACCAAAACTAACCTTAAAAACATACATTATTAGAATACAATAGATAATCAATTTTATCTTCTTTTTTATCTAACATATACTATTAAAATATTATAGTTACGCAGTTTATCTTTACCTTTTTTTTGTCTTTTCATACGTGTAGAGTGGATGATATTGTATTTTTATATATATTCTACATGTATTTCAATCATTGTTCTATTTTTTTTTTTATTCAGGGATCATGAATGTCATAATTTTTCGTTTCCTGAATTAACATAAAGGTGAATGTAATGTTATGTTATGTTATGGTTCAGCCTCCCTTACGACCTTTCACACTTTTCTTCCTTCATGTAAAATATTCTGGGATATAAATGTCTTATTAATTCATGTTCTCTTCCTGCTACCTTTTCTTCGTCTTTCTTTTTCTTTTATTTCCTTGATGTCTTGATTTCCCTTGGCACCTCTGAACGTCTTTTTTCATACTATTCTTTATATATTTTTTTAGTCTTTTTTCCCCAACTTTTATAAATGATTTTGGAAAGCGTCACGTTTTTCTTTAATATATACTTTTTTTCCGTGGTTTTTTTTTTTTATGTTACTCTTTTGACAGAATGACTTTTAGGGTCAAGATTTCTTTCTCACCACGATCTCGTCCTTGGTCCTATCATTTCCACTTTTCATTAAGTATTTATTGGAGGAAAGACAGACAGGGATTAAAAATTTACCCTGAGGCTGCTATGGAGAAAAAAAAATGAAAACAAAAACATACTCCCACGAAATAATAAGTAACCCTAAAATACCACAAAAATATAGTTAATAAATCTAAACAAAACACTCAATTCAAACATAATAATAAAAATGTACGTTCTTCCTTCCTCCAATTAACACTTCAACCATAGTTCTCATTTCAAAAATAATCTAACTAAACATTACTTATACCACCACTACTTCGTTAACAGTCTATCTTTGTCCCGGCAGAAAATGATTGGCAAGAGGCTGGTGGTGGTGGTGGTGGTGGCGTGGCTGTCTGGAGGCGTCTTGGGTGAATGTCCCTCCAGCTCAGCCATCTCACCCTGCACGTGCCGGGAGGTAATGCCGGGAAGGACGATGGAGTGCAGTAAAGTCGCATCCTCCAGCCAGCTACTTAATGTTTTCTCGGTGAGTATTGAGGTTATGAAGGAAGGATGAAGAGAGGGTGAAAAGGGTGATAAAGTAGAAGGGTAGTAGTAGTAGTAGTAGTAGTAGTAGTAGTAGTAGTAGTAGTAATAGTAGTCGTAGTAGTCGTAGTAGTAGTAATAGTAGTAGTAGTAGTAGTAGTAGTAGTAGTAGTAGTAGTAGTATAGTAGTAGTAGTAACTAGCGTAACTACTTCTACTAACGACCTAAAAAATACATTAACCACAGCTTAACACCACCACCACCACCACCACCACCACTACTATTACCACCATCATCACCACTATTACCACCACCATTACTACTACTATTACCACCACCACCATTACCCAACTACAATCACACGCTACCTAATTGTCCTGAATTGTTGATAAGTGCGTTAAGTGCTGTTTGACCTTTCTCCTTTCCGCTTCTTTGTATTATTTCTTCTACTTCCATCCCCCTTGTTTTCCTTTTTCAATTCCAGTGTTTCTTTTTAAAATGTCTAACGTATTTTTCCTTCATTCTCTTCTAGTTATTTATTTTCTCATTTTACATATTCCCTCCTCTTTCCTTCCATCTACTCCCCAAAACATCCTTCGCTATTCGTTATTACCTCTTATCTATAGCCTTCCTTTCCTTCCATTTTACTTAACTGAACCTATTTCCCTCCCTTCTTTTTCTAACCATGCCTTCAGTTCCTCACGCCTCATCCCTTTTCTGAATTTTACAGACTAACTTTAACATCCTTCTTTTCCTCTAACCATGCTTTCAATTCCTCACACTTCGCCCCTTACTGTAGTTTTATAAGTATATTCCTAAAGAAAAAAAGAGGTAAGAGCCCAAACCAAAACAAGTTTCTTTTCGGTATTACACAAAAAAACAGAATAAAGTATATATTATTACTATTATCATTATTATTATTACTCAACCCTACAGACTGACATGCCAAGCCCACAGTTCCAGTTCTTCCAAATCGTTAAGCTGAGCGGCAGATGCACACTTGAGAAGATTCCTGCTAACGTCTTTGGCAGCACCACCTTCATGTTTGTGTGGTTCGGACAAACGGATATTGCAAGCGTGGACCCTGCGGCGTTCACTGGTACTGTATTATATCATATGACTCACTCTTTCTTTCTCTCTCTCTTTCTCTCTCCCTCTCCCTCTCTCTCTCTCTCTCTCTCTCTCTCTCTCTCTCTCTCTCTCTCTCTCTCTCTCTCTCTCTGGGTTAGCTAATCCTTGAACTCTGAATCCGTTAAGATAGAGGCAGTGCTAAGTTTGCTTTATTTCCATTTTTCTTATTTTAACAGCTACGTTTGTGGCATACTGAGCTAAAGTGGGGATATAATAAGTTTTTGCTCTCTCTCTCTCTCTCTCTCTCTCTCGCTCTCGCTCTCTCTCTCTCTTCTCTCTCTCTCTCTCTCTCTCTCTCTCTCTCTCTCTCTCTCTCTCTCTCTCTCTCTGCTGAGGTGAGACAAAGGCGCATTATTGCAAGTAGTATTTCAATCTTTAAATAATTTCCCTCCTGTCTGAACCGGCCCAGGATGCCTTTTTTTCCCTTCCTCTCAAGGGGTGACCTTATACACGAGCCTTGGCTGCCTCTGTATGGAGCACACCACACGTGTTTGGGGAGAACCAACACACTTATGTTAAGCAGGGTGGAGTCCAAAGGCTATTCATCTCATCAGCTCCTTTTAATTTCTGACACCGCCGAGGTTGTCCATCATTTAGTCTATTTTATCGATATGTATATACAAGGGTAGATTTTCTTTCTAACTGTAAATGATATGTATATTACGCCCTCTTAGTTATTATCATTATCATGTTCGTCTTTCTTATGTGAGAGTTACACAATATTTTCCTGCCATCAATGCATCGAATTTACCTCAACGCGAAAAGCACCTGAAATCTTCCTTAGCTTTCCTCTCCTTCACGTTACCACTTCGCAGGGAACGAGGAGAGCATGTTGGAACTGACCATCGCTGACGCCGACAAGCTCACCTCCTTCCCCTTCGACTCCATGGGCAGCCTCGTCTCCCTGTACAAGCTCGACCTCACCCACACCATAATCGACACCCTCACCCACGTCGGACCTGCACCAAACTTGACTCAGGTGAGACTTCAAACGGTTGGCATAAAATTTACATAATTAAGATTTTTTTTTCTTCTCTCTCTCTCTCTTTCTCTCTTTCTCTTTCTTTCTCTCTCTCTCTCTCTCTCTCTCTCTCTCTCTCTCTCTCTCTCTCTCTCTCTTCTCTCTCTCTCTCTCTCTCTCTCTCTCTCTCTCTCTCTCTCTCTCTCTCTCTCTCTCTCTCTCTCTCTCTCTCTCTCTCTCTCTCTCTCTCTCTCTCTCTCTCTCTCTCTCTCTCTCTCTCTCTCTCTCTCTCTCTCTCTCTCTCTCTCTCTCTCTCTCTCTCTCTCTCTCTCAAATCGGGCGTGTTCCACAGGTTAGCGTGACCCACGGTAAGGTGAAGACAGTGGAGAAAGATGCCTTGGCTGACCTGCCTCGCCTTGCACGCCTCGACCTCAATAACAACCCCTTAACCTCACTCCCAGACGGCAGCCTCTCCGCCTCCACCTCAGAGTGAGTCATTCCTGTCTGTGCGTCTGTCTGGATGGATTGATCTATTCTCTCTCTCTCTCTCTCTCTCTCTCTCTCTCTCTCTCTCTCTCTCTCTCTCTCTCTCTCTCTCTCTCTCTCTCTCTCTCTCTCTCTCTCTCTCTCTCTCTCTCTTCTTTCTACATTCATATATTCATAGTTTTCTCCGATCGTTGATTTTATTTTCAGTGTTTCTTTTTTCCTTTTCTTAATATATTTTTTTTCTTTATATATCGCGTTTCATTTATTTATTCCCATCAGTCGCCGCCACCACCAGTCACTTCAAGGGTCCGTTCCGTTGTCATGTTCTTTTCATCTTTTATGTCACTTCCTTTTCACGGGGGAGAGGCGTTGGGTTCTTCAATAACCTCCATTTCATTTAATGCCCTCAATTATACCCTATTCACCTGGCGAGGAAGAGGAGGAGGAGGAGGAGGAGGAGGAGGAGGAGGAGGAGGACTATGACTAACACTTCTGTCCTTCCATATTCCCTCCTCCTCTACTTCCCTTCAATAATTCCTCCTTCACTCCCTCTTTTCCTCCCTCCACGTCTCTCTCAATCCTTCACTTCCTCCCTCCTCGCGTGTCTACCTATCCTGCTGAACTTTCTCTCTCCCTTTCTTTCACCTTCACCCTCCCTCGGCGGGGCAGACAGAAGGACGTGGCAAGGTCGAGCAGGTAGAGGTGGTGGTGGTGGTGGTGGTGTTGGTGGTGGTGGTGGTGGTGGTGGTAGTGGTGGTGGTGGAGGTCCTACTGCCAATTATCCATGGCAGACCAGCTTCCCTAAGGCTGTATGTGTCCAGTCACTCGCCTGTCTGGCCTGTGTGTGTGTGTGTGTGTGTGTGTGTGTGTGTGTGTGTGTGTGTGTGTGTGTGTGTGTGTGTGTGTGTGTGTGTGTGTGTGTGTGTGTGTGTGTGTGTGTGTGTGTGTGTGTGTGTGTGTGTGTGTGTGTGTGTGTGTGTGTGTGTGTGTGTGTGTGTGTGTGTGTGTGTGTGTTTAACGATCTCCTGTATGACTGTCCTTTTTTTCCCTTTATTCTTTTTCCATTTTTTTGGGGGGTGAGGGGTGGTCCATCCGTCCTTCCTTCGTCAGATGACCCTATTCTCTTTTAGGGTTCAATTCAATTCAAAGTGAGTGTTTGCCTCCTGTAATGTGTGTCTGTCTGTTCGTTTGTCTGTCAAAGTCTCGGTTCTTTTCCCTCTCTTGTTTTCTTTCTTTTTTTACTTCTTTCCATTTCATCCCTTGACGCTGATCTCTCGTTTCAATTTCCTTTTTGTATCAATCCTTCCCAGCGATACATTACTTTAACCGTATCATCAATGGAGTGTTTCTTTCAGGCGAAGGACGAAGTTTGAAAAAGTGTGCAGAGTGAGGGAAAGAAAGGCATGAAGTGGAAAATAAATAAAAAAAAAGTACTCAGGAGGGAAGGGAGAGAGAAGGATGAGGAGGGGGTGAAGGAAGGGAGAGAAGGATGAGGGAATGAAAAAGGGAGAGAAGGAGGAGCATGGGAAAAGGTTGATGAAAGTGAAGAAGGAAAGAGAATGTGTGAGTGAAGGGAATCAGGGTATGGGAGGGGAAGATGCACGACTTACTTGGTAACATATTCTTCGAGTGAAACAAACCGTTATTGCGACCTTGTGTCCGTAACGAAGACAACCCTTGTTATGCGGACGGATGCCGGTGACGAAGGGGAGGGGAAGGTAAGGAAGGTAAGGGTGAGGGAGGGTAGGTGAAGGCAGGTGGGTCTTGTCTTAGTGTGTAAAGGAAACGTTGAGGAAGTTGATCTTGCAGTCACCAGGCATTGAGGTGAAGTGATGCAAGGTATATAGCGAAGGCATGGAGGAGGTAAAGGGGGTAGATATTACTTGTGGCCACACTGAGTACTTTTCAAAACGTTAATATATGTAGAAAATCGACTTTTCATGTAAATTTTCCGTCGAATTCAGATAGTCACATAATTAAGGTGTGTGTGTGTGTGTGTGTGTGTGTGTGTGTGTGTGTGTGTGTGTGTGTGTGTGTGTGTGTGTGTGTGTGTGTGTGTGTGCGTGTGCGTGTGTGTGTGTGTGTGTGTGTGTTGCAGGATACATACACGTGAGCCCATTTCAACCATGTTCTTGTGAGTGTGGGTGGGTGTTCTAATAGTGGGTTGGTGGGTCAGTACGTTGGTGAGTCACTAGGTGTGGGGAGAGAGGAGAGGAGTGAGGGGTGAGGGGTGAGGGACGAGGTATGCGTGAGTAAGCTGATGGATGAGGTGGAAAGATGAGGATTGACTGCCTTAACACAACCTTAGTGAACGAGTGAAAATTGCAATAGCTGCTGAACGGGGAAGGGAACGTGTAGGCGGTCACGTCTGTCGTTGGTGCACAAGTCAACGATGTATCTAACGTTTAGATGAACGAGATGGTTGTTGAAATGGATGGACAATGTAAGTTTGAACACTGCAAGCCAATTCTGCCGCCTTATTGTCATGCCATCCTACACACCAAGACAAGAAACAATGTGAACAATAACTTACTAACGGCACCAGTGTCTCCCTCCCTCCCTCCTGAAGCAAGTCATATTCTGGCTGGCACCGCCCCGACACAACCCAACTTTGCATTCTGCTCAATATTTTCAAAGTTCTCAGGTGAAATTGAAAGAAATATAATGTAAGATATACATATCCAAGTGTAAGTCCCATATGAATCAGAATCAATGGAGTGTTTTTCCCGGCATTCCACAGCCGCAGCCATTCCATGAAGGTTGAACAGAGAAGAAATTGTAAATTCAATAGAAAATAAAAAATAAAATATGGAACAAAGGAACTGATGTGTGTGTGTGTGTGTGTGTGTGTGTGTGTGTGTGTGTGTGTGTGTGTGTGTGTGTGTGTGTGTGTGTGTGTGTGTGTGTGTGTGTGTGTGTGTGTGTGTGTGTGTGTGTGTGTGTGTGTGTGTGTGTGTGTGTGTGTGTGTGTGTGTGTGTGTGTGTGTGTGTGTGTGTGTGTGTGTGTGTGTGTGTGTGTGTGTGTGTGTGTGTGTGTGTGTGTGTGTGTGTGTGTGTGTGTGTGTGTGTGTGTGTGTGTGTGTGTGAGTTTGCGTGTGTGTATATCGCTTGGGAATTTAAACCACTAAAATATTTATTCTTCTCGTCACCTTTAAAGCTAAAATATTACATGGAGTGATTGATTTTTGGGGGAAGGGAGTGGCGTCGGCAGCGTGTAGTGAGAGATGTCGGGTGAGGGGTGTGAGGTGGTGAGATGTGTAGCAAGGCGGGATGTAGCTATCTATCATGAACGGTGTAGACAGATGTGGTATGTGGTGATGTGGCGTGCAGGTTTGAGTGGGTGTTCATGTTGATGGTGTTGCGGTGTGGTGTTGATCCTCCCTTTGTGTGGTGTTGCAGGCCTTGGGTAGTGTACTTGGACGGTTGTGATATCAGTGACATCAGCCCAGGAGCCTTCCACGGCAGCCTCCCCGCCGGTGTGTTCCTCAATGGTAACAAGATGACAGGCATCCCAGAGGTAAGCATCACGACACCCTAATACACCATTACACCCTTTATACTTATACTAACACACCCTTTCACCCTCCAGCCTCACCCTAACACACCATCACACCCTTTATCTTTACACCATCACATGCTTTCACCCTTCATCTTCACCCTAATATATCATATCTCACCCA
>JAXIVD010001672.1:46394-53894 GCA_036785275.1 Cancer borealis
CTGTTCTCTACACCTGTTCCCTCTCACATGTTCTCTACACCTGTTCCCTCTCACCTGTTCCCTACTCATTGTATTTCCTTTATTTTGTCTTAAGTCTCATATTTATTTATTTTATTTTTCAACTTGGATGTAATATTTTTGCTTTCGTTTTTCTGTTTATTTTTAAGTTTTTGTTTGATTGTCTCTGTCCGTGTCTCGGTGTGTTTTACTTTGTTTCGGAATGTTTCTTTAAGCTTAGTATATATATATTACCAATCTCTTATATATTTCCTGTGTGTGTTTTACCTGTTAATGAACGTTATGTATATATACAAAGACCACGTTTTTATGAAAGCGGAAATAAGTTAGTAAGTAGAAGAAAGAAAAAGACGATTATTTATACTTAAAACGTTGCCGGATAGATAAAATAAAATCTATTTTTATTTCCTTGAACATCATAATTATATTAGTAGGGCAGCCTCATTTTCACCATACAAATAAATAATCACTTAGCATCATTACCGCCACCACCATCATCATCATTATCATCATCATCATCATCATCATCATCATCATCATCATCATCATTATCATCATCATCATCATCATCATCACAATGCCATCTCAGTAATACGAATTTACTTTCACCATCATATTCTTGCTTTAGTCTCGCCTCCATTAAGCACACACAGTTTCTTTCTTGTTGACTAGTTTCCATCGTGTCTTGTCCGCACAGTAATAGGGATAATGGTGATAAATAGAAGATATAGGATAACGGTGAGCAAGGCATTGAACATTTTTTTCTTGTATTTGTTTGTCGATATGATTTTTTTTCCCTTCTTCCACTTAGTCTCGGTTCAGCAGTGTCCCTGAGTCTCCCTTGCGTCTCTACCACTCTTGACTTCTCTGGTTTTTGCTCTTTTCAAAACGCTTCGAGTGAAATTACATCTCTCTCTCTCTCTCTCTCTCTCTCTCTCTCTCTCTCTCTCTCTCTCTCTCTCTCTCTCTCTCTCTCTCTCTCTCTCTCTCTCTCTCTCTCTCTCTCTCTCTCTCTCTCTCTCTGTATCGTTAATTAATAGTATTCCAGGTAAAATATATTCCATGCAGCTGTGTTTTTTTAATTTATTTTAATTTATTATCTATTTCCGTCCTCGGTTTGCACATTCTTCTGAACAATACTAAGTTAGAATCGACTTTGCCAATATTATACCAATATGCTGATAATCCATATAGTTTTTGACAGTATGTGTATATGTATGTATGTATATATGTATGTATGTGCGTAAATCTCATTATAGTTACTTTATTTGATTGCATGCATGTATGTGTGTGTGTGCCTGTGTGTATGTGAGAGTATGTATATGTATATATGTATGTATATATGTTAGTCACCCATTGTAGTAGACTTAACACGTAGCAAAGAAGTCAGAAGGTAAATCAGCCACACTAACACCATTGACATCACCATTAGTACAGACTGCGTTCTTGATGTAAGGGAGGAGGGTGGCGTCTGTAGCTACCCACTGCACGCCACAGTCACACTCCAGCGGGTTGTTGGTCAGGTCAACGTAGTGAGCGAGGGAGCCAGCTTCCTCTGAGGCCTTCATGTGTTCCAGCAGTGGTTTGAAAGTAGCCTGAGAACGGAAAGATATTAGAGAGAGAGACATAAGGAGAGATGAAAATATGCGTTCTGGCTAATGAGAGATAAACCACACTAGTAAATAAAGTGCATAAGACAAATTAACGAATAAAAAGGAGTAAATAAAGGAAATAGATAAAGAATAACCACATGTATAAACACCAAGTATCGTAGGAGTCAATTAATGGAGGAGGACAGGTGCATGGGAAGACCAGCAGGTAAAATTCTCACGTTATTGCAACATTATATCATCATTTAAGGAGGGAGTTCCGACCCTCACCTGTCCGCCGCCGCGTCGCTCAGGTGTGGAGGGGAGGAAATGCACGTAATTTGGAAACAATTGTGGGAAACTTTAGAAGCACATGACTCCTTTACTTCAACACTGCGATGTACGGAGAGGAAAAGTAAAGAAGAATATAAAGTAAAAAAAAAAAAGTTACAGAAAAGAGTTGTAGTAAGAATTAAAAACTAGGACGGAACAAGAGGAAAGAAGAGAAAAATTATGAACAGAAGAGAGAAAGGATTGCAGAAAGAATGAAATAAAAGGAAACCCGAGATAAAAAAAAAATATAACGAGAAACGAAGGAAAGAACAAAGGGAATGATGGATAAGCGAGGTTATGTCAGTGAAATGCGTCACTTAAAAATAGACGATGATGAAAGATGGAGCAATGAAACAGCACAAAAATACATTTTTTTTTTGCTTTCTCTTCCAATTAAGATTTTATATGAAAAGGGAATAATTTACATAAGTATGTGTGTATGTATGTATGTATATATGTATGTATGTATGTATGTATGTATATGCATGGTGACACATCTATTCAAGGCTATCAGGCTGCACACATCAACACAAGTGACACATACGTTGCTATGTGAGATATTATGCAAAGAAGTTCTGTTATCTCTCTACCGCGTTCTTAGGGAATATCACAGCGAGAAGAGGATAGGAAGGAAGGATGGAGTGAGGCAGAGAGATACGAGAGGTGGGCAAAGGGGAGAAAGGATGGAAGGAGGCAGAGTTGGAGGGGCCGTGTATACATATCCTTGATGCCTGCAGTTAGTATTGGTCTTTTCACCTTCACCTTTCACTGCACTACCGAATCAGAGCATAGGAGGGTGAACATTTTGAAATCTGATCCTCCAGGGTGTGCAGAAAAAAAAGAGTCGATTGTGTCAGAGAGAGAGAGAGAGAGAGAGAGAGAGAGAGAGAGAGAGGGAGAGGGGGAGGAGGGGGAGAGGGTGGGATGAAGCTTATGCAGTTGTACAAAGAAAAATGAAGTGTCAGATTTTACTTAGATTAATGCCTGGGCTCTTTGTGTGTGTGTGTGTGTGTGTGTGTGTGTGTGTGTGTGTGTCTGTGTGTGTCTGTGTGTGTGTGTGTGTGTGTGTGTGTGTGTGTGTGTGTGTGTGTGTGTGTGTGTGTGTGTGTGTGTCAGGGTGACGTGGGGGACTGAAGAAAATAAAAGTGTATTTGGAAAAGGAGTAGCTTATGCTGGGTGAGATATGATATATTAGGGTGAAGATGAAGGGTGAAAGCATGTGATGGTGTAAAGATAAAGGGTGTGATGGTGTGTTAGGGTGAGGCTGGAGGGTGAAAGGGTGTGTTAGTATAAGTATAAAGGGTGTAATGGTGTATTAGGGTGTCGTGATGCTTACCTCTGGGATGCCTGTCATCTTGTTACCATTGAGGAACACACCGGCGGGGAGGCTGCCGTGGAAGGCTCCTGGGCTGATGTCACTGATATCACAACCGTCCAAGTACACTACCCAAGGCCTGCAACACCACAGAAAGGGAGGATCAACACCACATCGCAACACCATCAACATGAATACCCACTCAAACCTGCACGCCACATCACCACATACCACATCTGTCTACACCGTTCATGATAGATAGCTACATCCCGCCTTGCTACACATCTCACCACCTCACACCCCTCACCCGACATCTCTCACTACACGCTGCCGACGCCACTCCCTTCCCCCAAAAATCAATCACTCCATGTAATATTTTAGCTTTAAAGGTGACGAGAAGAATAAATATTTTAGTGGTTTAAATTCCCAAGCGATATACACACACGCAAACTCTCTCACACACACACACACACACACACACACACACACACACACACACACACACACACACACACACACACACACACACACACACACACACACACACACACATACACACACACACACATACACACACACACACACACACACACACACACACACACACACACACACACACACACACACACACACACACACACACACACACACACACACACACACACACACACACACACACACACACACATCAGTTCCTTTGTTCCATATTTTATTTTTTATTTTCTATTGAATTTACAATTTCTTCTCTGTTCAACCTTCATGGAATGGCTGCGGCTGTGGAATGCCGGGGAAAAACACTCCATTGATTGTGATTCATATGGGACTTACACTTGGATATGTATATCTTACATTATATTTCTTTCAATTTCACCTGAGAACTTTGAAAATATTGAGCAGAATGCAAAGTTGGGTTGTGTCGGGGCGGTGCCAGCCAGAATATGACTTGCTTCAGGAGGGAGGGAGGGAGACACTGGTGCCGTTAGTAAGTTATTGTTCACATTGTTTCTTGTCTTGGTGTGTAGGATGGCATGACAATAAGGCGGCAGAATTGGCTTGCAGTGTTCAAACTTACATTGTCCATCCATTTCAACAACCATCTCGTTCATCTAAACGTTAGATACATCGTTGACTTGTGCACCAACGACAGACGTGACCGCCTACACGTTCCCTTCCCCGTTCAGCAGCTATTGCAATTTTCACTTGTTCACTAAGGTTGTGTTAAGGCAGTCAATCCTCATCTTTCCACCTCATCCATCAGCTTACTCACGCATACCTCGTCCCTCACCCCTCACCCCTCACTCCTCTCCTCTCTCCCCACACCTAGTGACTCACCAACGTACTGACCCACCAACCCACTATTAGAACACCCACCCACACTCACAAGAACATGGTTGAAATGGGCTCACGTGTATGTATCCTGCAACACACACACACACACACACACACGCACACACACACACACACACACACACACACACACACACACACACACACACACACACACACACACACACACACACACACACACACACACCTTAATTATGTGACTATCTGAATTCGACGGAAAATTTACATGAAAAGTCGATTTTCTACATATATTAACGTTTTGAAAAGTACTCAGTGTGGCCACAAGTAATATCTACCCCCTTTACCTCCTCCATGCCTTCGCTATATACCTTGCATCACTTCACCTCAATGCCTGGTGACTGCAAGATCAACTTCCTCAACGTTTCCTTTACACACTAAGACAAGACCCACCTGCCTTCACCTACCCTCCCTCACCCTTACCTTCCTTACCTTCCCCTCCCCTTCGTCACCGGCATCCGTCCGCATAACAAGGGTTGTCTTCGTTACGGACACAAGGTCGCAATAACGGTTTGTTTCACTCGAAGAATATGTTACCAAGTAAGTCGTGCATCTTCCCCTCCCATACCCTGATTCCCTTCACTCACACATTCTCTTTCCTTCTTCACTTTCATCAACCTTTTCCCATGTTCCTCCTTCTCTCCCTTTTTCATTCCCTCATCCTTCTCTCCCTTCCTTCATCCCCTCCTCATCCTTCTCTCTCCCTTCCCTCCTGAGTACTTTTTTTTAATTTATTTTCCACTTCATGTCTTTCTTTCCCTCACTCTGCACACTTTTTCAAACTTCGTCCTTCGCCTGAAAGAAACACTGCATTGATGATACGGTTAAAGTAATGTATCGCTGGGAAGGATTGATACAAAAAGGAAATTGAAACGAGAGATCAGCGTCAAGGGATGAAATGGAAAGAAGTAAAAAAAGAAAGAAAACAAGAGAGGGAAAAGAACCGAGACTTTGACAGACAAACGAACAGACAGACACACATTACAGGAGGCAAACACTCACTTTGAATTGAATTGAACCCTAAAAGAGAATAGGGTCATCTGACGAAGGAAGGACGGATGGAACACCCCTCACCCCCCAAAAAATGGAAAAAGAATAAAGGGAAAAAAAGGACAGTCATACAGGAGATCGTTAAACACACACACACACACACACACACACACACACACACACACACACACACACACACACACACACACACACACACATACACACACACACACACACACACACACACACACACACACGCACACACACACACACACACACACACACACACACACACACACACACACACACACACACACACAGGCCAGACAGGCGAGTGACTGGACACATACAGCCTTAGGGAAGCTGGTCTGCCATGGATAATTGGCAGTAGACCTCCACCACCACCACTACCACCACCACCACCACCACCACCAACACCACCACCACCCACCTCTACCTGCTCGACCTTGCCACGTCCTTCTGTCTGCCCCGCCGAGGGAGGGTGAAGGTGAAAGAAAGGGAGAGAGAAAGTTCAGCAGGATAGGTAGACACGCGAGGAGGGAGGAAGTGAAGGATTGAGAGAGACGTGGAGGGAGGAAAAGAGGGAGTGAAGGAGGAATTATTGAAGGGAAGTAGAGGAGGAGGGAATATGGAAGGACAGAAGTGTTAGTCATAGTCCTCCTCCTCCTCCTCCTCCTCCTCCTCCTCCTCTCCTCTTCCTCGCCAGGTGATAGGGTATAAATTGAGGGATTAAATGAAATGGAGGTTATTGAAGAACCAACGCCTCTCCCCCGTGAAAAGGAAGTGACATAAAAGATGAAAAGAACTGACAACGGAACGGACCCTTGAAGTGACTGGTGGTGGCGGCGACTGATGGGAATAAATAAATGAAACCGATATATAAAAGAAAAAAAATATATTAAGAAAAGGAAAAAAGAAACACTGAAAATAAAATCAACGATCGGAGAAAACTATGAATATATGAATGTAGAAAGAAGAGAGAGAGAGAGAGAGAGAGAGAGAGAGAGAGAGAGAGAGAGAGAGAGAGAGAGAGAGAGAGAGAGAGAGAGAGAGAGAGAGAGAGAGAATAGATCAATCCATCCAGACAGACGCACAGACAGGAATGACTCACTCTGAGGTGGAGGCGGAGAGGCTGCCGTCTGGGAGTGAGGTTAAGGGGTTGTTATTGAGGTCGAGGCGTGCAAGGCGAGGCAGGTCAGCCAAGGCATCTTTCTCCACTGTCTTCACCTTACCGTGGGTCACGCTAACCTGTGGAACACGCCCGATTTGAGAGGAGAAGGAGAGAGAGAGAGAGAGAGAGAGAGAGAGAGAGAGAGAGAGAGAGAGAGAGAGAGAGAGAGAGAGAGAGAGAGAGAGAGAGAGAGAGAGACAGAGAGAGAGAGAGAGAGAGAGAGAGAGAGAGAGAGAGAGAGAGAGAGAGAGAGAGAGAGAGAGAGAGAGAGAGAGAAAGAGGAGAGAGAGAGAGAGAGAGAGAAGAAAAAAAATCTTAATTATGTAAATTTTATGCCAACCGTTGAAGTCTCACCTGAGTCAAGTTTGGTGCAGGTCCGACGTGGGTGAGGGTGTCGATTATGGTGTGGGTGAGGTCGAGGCTTGTACAGGGAGACGAGGCTGCCCATGGAGTCGAAGGGAAGGAGGTGAGCTTGTCGGCGTCAGCGATGGTCAGTTCCAACATGCTCTCCGTTCCCTGCGAAGTGGTAACGTGAAGGGAGAGGAAAGCTAAGGAAGATTTCAGGTGCTTTTTTCGCGTTGAGGTAAATTTCGATGCATTGATGGCAGGAAAATATTGTGTAACTCTCACATAGGAAAGACGAACATGATAATGATAATAACTAAGAGGGCGTAATATACATATCATTTACAGTTAGA
>JAXIVD010001672.1:63894-71394 GCA_036785275.1 Cancer borealis
TTTAGTGGGCAGAATACCGTGCTAGAAGCCTTAGAAAATACGTCTATATGACTGTATTGAGTGATGAGTGACTGTAATTTGTATAGGTAAGTGTGAGGTGGGTGTGCAGTGTATGGATGTATACATAGATCAACTAACATGGGCGTGTATGTTAGAAAAAAAAGGTGAATGTAGTTATTAATGAAGTGTAAAGTTCATAATGTTAGGTTGACTAAGTATGAGTTAGCGTGTATATTAAAAGGCATGGGCGTGTGATTATATACATGGGCGGAACTGGTAGTGGGCGTAGTGGGTGGAGGTGGAGGATAGTGTGACCTGTATGCTTTTGGGGTGTGGTGTGGGTGGAGTAGCTACTTACCGGTAGTCTGAGTGTATTTCGAGGTGTGAGTGTATATGTATGTGTGGGTGGATGTGGGTGGGGGTGGATGGATGGGTGTTGGGGGTTGGTGGGGGGTGGATGGGGCTTTCCAGGCGAGACACGACGGGGTCAAGGGAGTTAAGGTCAACTTGTCGTGACCTCTGATGTGTTTACTGCGACGGGAGGAGACAAGAAGGGAAGGAAGGAAGGTGGAGAGAGAGAAAGAGGGAGAGGAAGGGAAGGTGAGGAAGGTAAGGAAAGTATGTGTCCTTGCTCCTTCCTCCCCTTCCTCCCTCCTCTTCCTTCCTTCCCTCTTCACTGCAAATAACAATAGTGGTAATAGTGATGCGGTAGATATTAAAGATAAGCTGTTTGCTGGGCCATTAGTGTGTCTTGGCTAGTGGGGAAGGCTTTATATGATCTCCTCTTCCTCTTCCTATTCCTTTTTCTCTTCCTCCTCCTCCTCCTCCTCCTCCTCCTCCTCCTCCTCCTCCTCCTCCTCCTCCTTCTCCTCCTCCTTTTGCACCATTACCTCCTCCACCACATCTTCCATTTCCTTCTGTTTTCTTGATAATTTTCAGGTAAAGACTAAATATAAATGCTGAAACCTGTATTCTTTCTTCCATTTCAGAGGCAAAGGATTTTCGTACAACAATAAAAAAAAATTTAATGTTGGGGTTTAGTGATAATTGTATGTCTTGTTGTGTTAGACGATATAACATTTTTAAACAGTGAGTAATGCATAAGTATTTCCGTCGAGAGAAAATTGTCAACGTATGAAAGAATTATTTTGAGTATTTTTAGAACTATTTTTGAGCTTCCTTGATTATTTAAATTCTTGGGACTGTTTTTAATATTATCTTTGAGACCTTTATTTGTAGGGATTGTCTTTGTATTCTAGGCAACTTGTTTTGTATTTTAGTTTTTTTTTGTATTCTCAGGATTTTTTGTATTATAGGGAAGATTTCGTTGATAATTTTTCCTCATTATTTTCCTCCTTTTCTCCCTCGTGAAGTCATTCCCCACCCAGTGTATGTGTGTGTGTGTGTGTGTGTGTGTGTGTGTGTGTGTGTGTGTGTGTGTGTGTGTGTGTGTGTGTGTGTGTGTGTGTGTGCGTGCGTGTGTGTGTGTGTGTGTGTGTGTGTGTGTGTGTGTGTGTGTGTGTGTGTGTGTGTGTGTGTGTGTGTGTGTGGCTGCGGTTTGAACTCCATCCTCGAGGTGGGACCCAACACGCCCAAAAGGTTAAAGTTGTATGCAGGTCGATAATTGGCTAATGGTAGTTAATGCTGCCTTGTTGATGCTGCCTTGAGCTATGACGTTTTCCTGTGTTGAGTTTTGCTTAATTTTGTATATTTGTGCGATGTATACAAGGTCTCGATCATCATGTTTCTATAATTTTGTGTTTCAGTCTTTGATTTTTCGTATATTATTATTTACAATGATTTTAGTCGCGTTGGGAGTTTAATATTGTAGAATTTTTCCTCCGCCTTGAATATATTGTTGACTCTTATTATTATTATTATTATTAAGAGTTAGTTTATAAATATTTACCTTGGTTTTCCTCCTTTGTCGGTGAGTACAAGGTAAGCCTGAAGCCTGTACAGTTATGCTAATAATCCAACTTTCAAAATTCTTCACAAAAAATATAAGTCAGACGAGGCTCATCCCTTTGTTTATATTCTGATGACCATTGATATAGTTAATTGCATTGCGTTCTCGTTTTTCTTCACGTTACGCACGGTTGGATTCGTTCAGCACACGCATGGTTACCTATAATGACGGTGTGCTGTCAGAAATGTAAATGTACTTCTGCAAGGTGAAGATAGTGGGAAATTTCCCTTTTAATAATCAAGTCATCATCTAAGGCTTTGATCATAGATATCGCTGGTGAGCATATTCAAAAGTTTATCCTGCTATCATTATGCAGAGATTCCATGAACAAAAATAAATTAAATGAGTTCAGTTTGTAGTGAGCTTGAACGCTGTCTTAAGGTGGAGCTGAGTGGTGTCAGGCTCTTGGCGGCAGCCATGACGTTGAAAACGTTTAAATCCTTTCATCTCAGACTCTCAGGGTAAAAATGGTGCTAGAGATGGAAATGAGTCTTCCCAACACGGGGCGACGCGCAGTGCAGGGACACTCAGCCTTGTATGTAATTAAAAGTCGGCATGGCAGGGCAGGGCAGGCGGGGTGATAACGGTTAGAGTTACGGCCTAATGTTAAGCTGCTTGCCTCGGTGCTCACCTCTGTCTCCTTGGCCTCGCAGTGTATGGTGGATAAGAACTCCTTATCCCGGAATATAAGGAAGGCATTGACATCCGGGTTAACATAATTGACCTCTTTGTGGTAGTCCAGTTATCATTTATCTACAAACTCGTAAGGCAAGACGAGCAGCTTGCTGGGCTGTGCGTCGGATGTTCTTAATAAAAATTCAAGAAGATTTTTTGTTCACGGAAACGTTTTGATTTGTATGGAGACGAACAAACTATTACATTAAGAACAAAGGCGAATGTAATGGGAAAGCCTGAAGGAGCCATGAGTGTGCATCGCGGCAGCTTGAGGAACAGCAGTGCAAGGGAAGGGCGGTGGTAGTGGTGGTGGTGGTGGTGGTGGTCGTGGTGGTGGTGGTGGTGGTGGTGGTGGTAGTGGTGGTGCCAACTCACAGTGGTATTTTAATTATTCTCTAAATAAGACCAGGGCGGGAAGGTCTGGGCCTCGGTACTCCTGGCGCCTGGTTGATGGAGGAGCAGCGAGCCCGTCTTGTGGTCTTGTGGGTGAGGGATAGCGGGGTGAAGGGATGAGCGATGAGGGGGAGGCCACCTTCTTTGTCACTAGTGAGGAGTGTTCAGGGTGATATGATGGATGTTGTTGGTGAGGGATTATGTGGGTGACGAATGGAGCAGGTGAAGGATGATGGGCTGGAATGAATGTCAAGTCTTGCCTGAAGGACGGGGATGGAGGCGGCGACGGTGTGGTAATGATGAAAGGGTGATTTTGCCCTAAGAAGAAACACTATTACGGAAGAAAATTATCGGACGCAGGAGTATATAGACTGTTGAAAGGAAACTTGCTTCCACTCAGTGATCAAAGAGTCATTGATCGGCTGTTAGAGAATAAAGGATTAAAGATGAGTAGGCTTTTATCGTGCGTCAACACACACACACACACACACACACACACACACACACACACACACACACACACACACACACACACACACACACACACACACACACGCACACACACACGCACACACACACACACACACACACACACACACACACACACACACACACACACACACACACACACACACACACACACACACACACACACACACACACACACACACACAGTCCTGTCACGTTCAGGGGGTTGGTCACGAGGGTGACGCCCCCCCACCCACCGACCCATGCCCCCTCACAAGCCGGTCTCCAATCCCGGACCCATGACGCGTCCCTCGTCTCGCTTTACCGGGGGTCACGACAGCCGCCGAGAAAGTAAAAATTTACAGACCACTTCTTCTTCGCCTCACAAGGGTTAGGTGTGAGTGGTAGGTGCCTTGAAGCCTCAGGGACGTCGCCTCAAGCCACTGTGTGTGTGTGTGTGTGTGTGTGTGTGTGTGTCCAGTGACAGTCCTTCACCCACCCACATACACACGTCAGCAGCCTCCGCGCCGCAGGAACAGGGCGGCGGCTCACCTTCATCCCAGGGTCGTCTTGCCGCCCCACCGTCCCACCGCCCGCCCGTCTGCATGCCCTAAGTAAGGTCGTTCACTCATGACTCGGCGAACGGGTGGCGGTGGTGGTGGTGGTTGTAGTGGTGGTGGTGGTGGTGGTGGTGGTGGTTGTGCAGCTGTTACCACCCAGCAAATCAATAAATTCTGCCCCCCTCCCCTCCCCCTCTCCCAACCAACCACACACACACACACACACACACACACACACACAGGTATATAAATTATAAAAAAAAAGATTCCCTAATAAGATAAGGAAACGCTTACCTTGGTGTCCATCTCACCTCTTAATTAGTAGCCATCCACCTGTACCACCACCACCACCACCACCACCACCACAACTACCACTACCACCAAACTGTACTTATAATAGCATCACCACCACCATCATCATTATCATTATCATTATCATTATCTCTACCACCTTCATCGTTTTCATTTTGTTTTCTTTCATATTTTACTTTATATCTTCTTTCTTCACATCACTCTACTCCTTAACCTCATAATATTGGTATCATTCCATAATAGAAAGAAAAATAATAATACTTTTCAAAACGTATTTCCATCATGCCGTTTACTTTCTTTTCTCCTCTTCACTATCCTATCTTCGAACACACACACACACACACACACACACACACACACACACACACACACACACACACACACACACACACACACACACACACACACACACACACACACACACACACACACACACACACACACACACACACACACACACACACACACACACACACACACACACACACACACACACACACACACACACACACACACACACACACACACACACACACACACCACACACACACACACACACACACACACACACACACACACACACACACACACACACACACACACACACACACACACACACACACACACACACACACACACACACAACACACACACACACACACACACACACACACACACACACACACACACACACACACACACACACACACACACACACACACACACACACCACACACACACACACACACACACACACACACACACACACACACACACACACACACACACACACACACACACACACACACACACACACACACACACACACACACACACACACACACACACACACACACACACACACACACACACACACACACACACACACACACACACACACACACACACACACACACACACACACACACACACACACACACACACACACACACACACACACACACACACCACACACACACACACACACACACACACACACACACACACACACACACACACACACACACACACACACACACACACACACACACACACACACACACACACACACACACACACACACACACACACACACACACACACACACACACACACACACACACACACACACACACACACACACACACACACACACACACACACACACACACACACACACACACACACACACACACACACACACACACACACACACACACACACACACACACACACACACACACACACACACACACACACACACACACACACACACACACACACACACACACACACACACACACACACACACACACACACACACACACACACACACACACACACACACACACACACACACACACACACACACACACACACACACACACACACACACACACACACACACACACACACACACACACACACACACACACACACACACACACACACACACACACACACACACACACACACACACACACACACACACACACACACACACACACACACACACACACACACACACACACACACACACACACACACACACACACACACACACACACACACACACACACACACACACACACACACACACACACACACACACACACACACACACACACACACACACACACACACACACACACACACACACACACACACACACACACACACACACACACACACACACACACACACACACACACACACACACACACACACACACACACACACACACACACACACACACACACACACACACACACACACACACACACACACACACACACACACACACACACACACACACACACACACACACACACACACACACACACACACACACACACACACACACACACACACACACACACACACACACACACACACACACACACACACACACACACACACACACACACACACACACACACACACACACACACACACACACACACACACACACACACACACACACACACACACACACACACACACACACACACACACACACACACACAGAAGGGTTAGGAAAGAAGAAGGTAAAATATGACGCTTTTAATAAGAAGTCATGATAAATAAATAGATAAATAAATATTTAGCACGAGCTGATGTCTTTCTGTGAGAAGGTGATGTTGGTATCAGGCTGACTTGACGACACTTATTACTTGGAGCCATAGTAACGGAAGGACTCGTCGGACTCGTCGGACTCGAAGGATTCGAAGGACTCAGCAGATCCGGTGTACTTGACGTCGGCAATGTAGCCAGAGCCACCGTTGACGTAGTAAGCCACCTGCTGTACGCGACCGTCGGGAAGCTGCACGTAGTAGGAGCCCTTGGTGTCGTCATTGTCGCGGGCCTCCTGGTGGCCGAACTCGTTGCTGGAGGGGTCGTGATCGACGGCCCACTGGAAGTTGTAGTGGGGCTCGGAGGACTCGTAGGACTCGTAGGACTCGGAGGATTCGTAGGACTCTGAGGACCTCTGTCAAGACAATAGATAATGTTAGTGTGAGCTGAGGTCATTATCACCTTACAGTCATTGTCTATCACACTGCTGCAGGAGACACATTCAAGTGTAAGAACAGTGAACACTTACCCTGGGTGCGCGGTAGCCTCTGAACTCATCACTGTCGGCGGCAACCACGGCCACAAGGGCGAGCAGGATAGCGATCTGAGTGGTGGACAAACAAATAAGATCAGATAATGCGTGAGTGCTCGTATATAATTTTAACAGCAAATAATTATAAATATAAGATAAGCTGTTTGATTAATCTGGATCAAGTGTGATTAGTTTGACTTCAATCGGTACTTTCATGACTCAGTCTCTTAGGCCAGCTCCAGTAGTCACCTTGGCGTTCATGGTGTGTGTGGAGTCGGTGCTGAAGCTGACTGTGATCCTGCCGTCGCTCGCCTCCAATATATACCGGCAGCAATGGGCACACAGATCGAGTTTTTGTTTTTCCTGCATCATATCATCCCTTGTTGACTAATCGGGGTGAAATATCTTGGGCAATGTAGTCTCAAGTCGAGCGTCGGTGCAAAATCTGTAACATTTGGGAGATTGAGATCACTTGATGGTATGGAAATGACGATGGCGTGGGTGGCACTCCTTGTTGT
>JAXIVD010001672.1:76394-78349 GCA_036785275.1 Cancer borealis
TTTTTAGATATTGCTTAACCTGCACCTTCAGGGGATTTCCATGATATACATGTGACTTGCATAGCATGATATTAATCTATGAAAAATCATTTAAAAATTAATGACTTATTTGTACGATAGTTAATTCCTCGTTGTGTGAGGAAGTGTAGCTAACGTAACTAGATGGAGACCAATAATGAGTAACATCCTGGAAGTGCCGTGGTATTTAGTTTCCAATTAAGTCTTGTCATGTATTGTGTGTCAAAACAAAACTTAAATCTTCGTTATTACTCGTTAGGTCATATTGTTTTGCGTTTTATTTAAAACAAAATAATAATGATTTATTATTTAAGTAGAATATGGCAATGATGTCTTTCAATTTAGTTTAAAAATATGTAGTGTTCACTGGATGTGTTCCTTCAACGAATAGCTTAGTGCAGTAACATACACATAGTTACCATGAGGTGAACTTAATTACCGGTAGTTTCAATTATTCTTTTGTACCGTTTCTGAATCGTGAAACTTTTCTGTAATAAACTATTTTATTAAGCGTAAATAAGTCATTATTAATCCCAGTAATAGTCGTAATGTAATGATGATTATGAATGGTGTCTCCCGTAACACATCAGTACATGGCACCTGCACACACCACGAGGCACGGAGGTTAATGCACAGTGTCAAGTTTATGAAGGACAGCGATGCACATACTCGTTGGTGCATCATATCACTTGCATGGTGTGAGGCACCGATAGGGTGATGTCCCTGCCATGTTAACCCGATTGGATATTCGCCAACACACGAAGTATAGAACCAAGGTCACAGTGTTATGTTATAAAAAGTGATATTATGCGGGAAATTTTTATTGTATAGTCATAATAAGTTATTAAATAACAGACAGCACTTGTTGTCTTGATTTTCCCGTGAGGAGGTAAGCAGAGTCAGGGTTGGTGAAGGACTAGTAATCGTTGATTTACTTAGACTCGTTGGAGCCGTAGTAACGGAAGGACTCGTTGGACTCATCGGATTCGAAGGAAGCGGAACCGGTGTACTGGACGTCGGCAATGTAGCCAGAGCCACCGTTGACGTAGTAAGCCACCTGCTGGACGCGACCGTCGGGAAGCTGCACGTAGTAGGAGCCCTTGGTGTTGTCATCGTCGCGGGCCTCCTGGTGGCCGAACTCGTTGTTGGAGGGGTCGTGATCGACGGCCCACTGGAAGTTGTAGTGGGGCTCGGAGGACTCGTAGGACTCGAAGGACTCGTAGGACTCTGAGGACCTCTGTCAAGACAATAGATAATGTTAGTGTGAGCTGAGGTCATTATCACCTTACAGTCATTGTTCATCAAACTGCTGCAGGAGACACATTCAAATGTAAGAACAGTGAACACTTACCCTGGGTGCGCGGTAGCCTCTGAACTCGTCACTGTCGGCGGCAACCACGGCCACAAGGGCGAGCAGGATGGCGATCTGTAAGGAACAATGAAGGAGGTGAGTCACAGCGTCACACGTGATCCTTTTTGGTCCTCATGTGACTCACGACAAGTGTGACAAAAGACTGATCGGACTTGACGGTGTACACCGCCCAGCCAGGCTTGCAACACTGTTATGTTTATCCTGCATACAGTGAAGACCCAGTAGTCACCTTGGCGTTCATGGTGTGTGTGGAGTCGATGCAGAAGCTGACTGTGATCCTCTCGTCGCTCGCCTCCAATATATACCGGCAGCAATGGGCACACAGATCGAGTTTTTGTCTCGGCTACATCATTTCATCCGCTGTTTAGTCAATCGCTTGAGAGAAGTTGCAGTGATGATATTTGCGTGTTTGTGCAAGACTTGTAGATCTCTTAGACTCGTTTATAATGTTTGTGTGCTGCTTAGAAATCATTGTGATTCGTATTCAAGATCTTTTATCGAGATATTTTGAAATTGATGTCCAAAATATCAATTCCCACATATCCGTTTATCTATATCCATCTAT
>JAXIVD010001673.1:0-7500 GCA_036785275.1 Cancer borealis
GTAGTAGTAGTAGCAGCCTAGTAGTAATAGTAGTAGTAGTAGTAACAATAATAATAATAATAATAATAATAATAATAATAATAATAGTAGTAGTAGTAGGAATAGTAGGAATAGTAGTAATAATAATAATAATAATAATAATAATAATAATAATAATAATAATAATAGTAGTAGTAGGAGGATGAAGAGGAGGAAGAAGAGGAAGAGGAGAGGAAGAGGAAGAGGAAGAGTAGGAGGAGGAAGAGGAAGAGGAGGAGGAGGAGGAGGAGGAGGAGGAGGAGGAGGAAGAGGAAGAGGAAGAGGAAGAGGAGGAGGAGGAGGAGGAGGAGGAGGAGGAAGGAGGAGGAGGAAGAGAGAGGAAGAGAAAGAGGAGGAGGAAGAGGAAGAGGAAGAGGAGGAGGAGGAGGAGGAGGAGGAGGAGGAGGAGGAGGAGGAGGAGAGGAAGAGGAGGAAGAGGAGGAGGAGGAGGAGGAGGAGGAGGAGGAAAGAATGGGGCCAGGGAGGGTGGGCGCTTAAGTATGGAGGCCAGGGAGGGTGGGCGGTTAAGTATGGAGGCCAGGGAGGGTGGGCGGTTAAGTATGGGGGCCATGGAGGGTGGGCGCTTAAGTATGGGGGCAGGGAGGGTGGGCGCTTAAGTATGGGGGCCAAGGAGGGTGGGCGCTTAAGTATGGGGGCCAGGGAGGATAGGCGGTTAAGTATGGAGGCCAGGAAGGATGGGCGGTTAAGTATGGGGGCCAGGGAGGGTGGGGCGCTTAAGTATGGAGGCCAGGGAGGGTGGGCGGTTAAGTATGGGGGGCCAGGGAGGGTGGCGCTTAAGTATGGGGGCCAGGGAGGGTGGGGGGCTTAAGTATGGGGGCCAAGGAGGGTGGGCGCTTAAGTATTGGGGGCCAGGGAGGATGGGCGGTTAAGTATGGAGGCCAGGAAGGATGGGCGGTTAAGTATGGGGGCCAGGGAGGGTGGGCGGTTTAAGTATGGGGGCCAGGGAGGGTGGGCGCTTAAGTATGGGGGCCAGGGAGGGTGGGCGCTTAAGTACGGGGGCCAGGGAGGGTGGGCGGTTAAGTATGGGGGCCAGGGAGGGTGGGCGGTTAAGTATGGGGGCCAGGGAGGGTGGACGGTTAAGTATGGGGGCCAGGGAGGGTGGGCGGTTAAGTATGGGGGCCAGGGAGGGTGGACGGTTAAGTATGGGGGCCAGGGAGGGGGGCGGTTAAGTATGGGGGCCAGGGAGGGTGGGCGGTTAAGTATGGGGGCCAGGGAGGGTGGGCAGTTAAGTATAGGGGCCAGGGAGGGTGGACGGTTAAGTATGGGGGCCAGCAGGGGTGGGCGGTTAGGTGAGGGACCAGGGTGGGGAGGCCTGACATTACCTTATATCATTCTGGTAAGATGTAAAATAACACCAATAATAACACCAATAATAATAATAATAATAAAATAAATGATAATAACAATAGTGGTGAATATATGGTTAGGTTAAGCACTCACTATATCTCCTTACCTTAATAACACACTGCTAATTCAACCTCAGATACTTGTTCAGCTCTCTTCACACACTTCACTCGTTCAATTACGTATAAAACAAACTATTAATTACCTTGTAAATTGAATAAATACAGAGAGCAACAATATCACAGCCAGCCAGCCAGCCAGAAACTGGCGGGAAATTTGTATGATGGGGGAGACACCTAGCGGGACTAGTGAAAGCATAGCCAATAGCATTCATTGTCTTATACACCAATACTTCTTGAGCCAATCAGATTCATTGTTTCATATCGGCTATGTTTTTCAGAGTTGAACAATGGCCCGTGACCAGTGAAGTGTGTAAAGTGTGAATATTCTTAATTTTGATAAGAAAGATTTATACAAATGGAGAAAGATAATCAGAGTGATTTTAACGCTAACGTAGTGATTGCTTAAGTGTTTTCTGCGGTAAGGACTGTGATATTAAGCCTCAAACCGTAATTATTAGTGTTCAACAGTGAATTAAGATACTAGAGACTGCCGTATTATGTGCAGAATCAGTGTTAATTTAGTGTTAATGAGTATTATATAACAAAATCAGTGTTAATGTCGTGCTATATAGCGAATTTAGTGTTAATGTCGTAATATATAGCGAATTTAGTGTTAATGCCGTGTGGATTTTTTTTTTTACATTGAAAGGTACTGGCTAAGGGAAAAATCTTATATAACCGAACCTAACCTAACTTAACCTATATATACTATATAGTAACTTGCGGTGGCCCACCCCCTCACCCCCTCCACCCTCCTCCTTCACCTCCTAGACACCAACCTCTTCCTCCTCCTTCTCTTCGTCCATCAGAGGAGGAGGGAAAAGAGGCTCCGTGGGACGTGACGTGGTGAGTGTTAAATTTATACGTTATTATATGTTTTCATTTTCAGGTATTTTTCCTCCAGGTGTGTCTAACCCTTCATGAGCCGCACACCCAGCTCCATATTTTCAACAGTCTGCCCTCCCACTCCACTATACGCGCTATGCTACATAATGATACAATTGATTATTGGGTGTGCAGTGCTTCTACAGAATACCTATTGTGCAAAATTTTACAACAGTTCTAAAAACAATAAGAAAATTATGGTTTCCCACTTACTGCTAAATTTATTTATAATTATCATGCATTTTTCTCTCTGGCTGAGGGTGTGCGGCGCACACCTAGCACATCCTGAATATACGCCCCTGCTCAACACCCACCCTCTGTTTTACGGTCACGTGGGCTGATGGTGCTTCAAAACAAAGCAATGAGGGTTGCCTTTTCAGACACCAGGTGCTTCTAACGCCAAGACACCTCACCACACACACACACACACACACACA
Organism: Cancer borealis; assembly: GCA_036785275.1. Lineage (NCBI taxonomy): Eukaryota > Metazoa > Arthropoda > Malacostraca > Decapoda > Cancridae > Cancer > Cancer borealis. Next base: position 2,828 of record JAXIVD010001673.1, read on the forward strand.
CACACACACACACACACACACACACACACACACACACACACACACACACACACACACACATAAGTAAAGTAAATTATGAGTGAAAATCTGGTACAGGATTGAGGCGATGAAGATGAAGGTTGCATACAGGTGATATAACATGATTTGAAAAGAAATGGTGTGATAATATAGACTTGTAAGCCATGTTTGTGTATGATTAAGGACAGTGAAAAGGGAAGTAAAGTAGATATAAGTCAGCTAGTCAGTCAGTCACCCAGTCAATCAGTCAGTCAGTCAGCCAGTCTATTAAGTAATTATTTAACTGACGAATTAATACCATAAAACCATACAATAAAAAAATCAACAACACATAAAAAGATAAATATATAAATAATGAACATAAACTTAACACTAAAAATATAAACTAAACAAATGAATAAATTAGTATATAAATGATCCAAAAACAGAATAAACAAATCAATCAATAAATAAATATATAAATGATTGAATAACACAATACAATCACTAAATACATAAACAATCTAATAACTGAATAAGCAAACAGGTAAACACAGGTAATGAAAAGACATTTAAATCCCCAACACAGTCACATTTCCCTCTAAAAACGCGATGATAAATATTCAACTCATCTATCCGATTATTAATGTGAATGAGCAGATGACTCACTCGCTCGTTAAGGAGATAAAATAATATACATCATTGGTGTTCTGACGTAGTGGTGGTGGTGGTGGTGGTGTGGTAGTGGTGGTGGTGGTGGTGGTGGTGGTTTTATTGTTGTTTTCTTCTTCTTTTTTCTATTTCATAAGAGATTAAAGAAAGATTGTACGTGTGTGTGTGTGTGTGTGTGTGTGTGTGTGTGTGTGTGTGTGTGTGTGTGTGTGTGTGTGTGTGTGTGTGTGTGTACATCCTTTCTGCATGAAGAAACAAACTTGAAAAAACAATGTTGATGAAAAAGGTCATGGAGAAACAGACAGATAGAAACGCACACACACACACGCGCGCACACACACGCGCGCACACACACACACACACACACACACACACACACACACACACACACACACACACACACACACACACACACACACATACAAACAGACAGGGAAACGCCCGTCCATTTGCCAGCACTCAGCATCATCATTCAAAACAGGAAGGAATAGAGGAAAAAACAACGGAGGAGGGGGAGAGGAGGAGGAGGAGGAGGAGGAGGAGTAGGAGAAGGAGGAGGAGGAAGAAGAGGAAGAGAGAACTGTGGAGGAGGGAAGGTAGAATAAAAGCTAGTAAAGGAGATAGATAGGAAGATAATAGGAGAGAAGGGGAGGAACGAAGGAAGGAAGGTAGAGAAGAGAGAGAGAGAGAGAGAGAGAGAGAGAGAGAGAGAGAGAGAGAGAGAGAGAGAGAGAGAGAGAGAATGATAACGATTCTATTTTTTTCAGTAATTATATAGTCAAGGTCACGCAGGAAGATGAAGGGACAAAAATAATGACAAAAAAAGGGTTTATTTGCCACTTATCCATAAATAGAGAAGGGGAAAAAAAGGAGCTATCTTTAATGTATTTATGTACACGATTTGCATCTCTCTCTCTCTCTCTCTCTCTCTCTCTCTCTCTCTCTCTCTCTCTCTCTCTCTCTCTCTCTCTCTCTCTCTCTCTCTCTCTCTCTCTCTCTCTCTCTCTCTCTCCCTCTCTTACGCACGCACGCACGACCTCTTCACACACACACACACACACACACACACACACACACACACACACACACACACACACACACACGTACACACACACGTACACACACGTACACACACACTGATCAATGCATCCGTTGCTAAAAATAAATAAAAAAATAAAAATAAATAAAAATAAAAGTTAGAAAAAAAGCTTCACAAACAACTGCATGTGTGCGTTACCTGCTTCCTCGTTACACACACACACACACACACACACACACACACACACACACACACACACACACACACACACACACACACACACACTAATATGGCTAACAGGCTGTTCCTACCATTAAGGAAACCAATTTATAGCCGTATGGTAATTCACAAAGGGCTAATTGTTGCTGTATCCCACACAGGAGGGAAGGGGGGGGGGGGGGGGGGAAGGAGGGGCAGGTGCGTGGGGGGCTAATTGGAGACGGCTCACCTGTTAATGATGATGTTACCTGTCTGCTAGGCTAGGTGATATTACGTGGGAATTCATCTCGATAACGTTAAATAAGGTAATATATATATATATATATATATATTTTTTTTTTTTTTTGGTTGAATAGTGAAGTGGGTGATTTGTTTTGTTTTGTCTCGTGTGTGTGTGTGTGTGTGTGTGTGTGTGTGTGTGTGTGTGTGTGTGTGTGTGTGTGTGTGTGTGTGTGTATGTGTGTGTGTAAGCCGGCCAATCACGAGGCAGAATCTGTCTACGTCACTAGCGAGGGCGGGGCGGCTGGGAATGTGATGAAGTTTTCGAAAATATGCGGGCGGGGGGGGGCATGGTGGGCGTGGGGGTCGAGGGAGGTGAGAGGAGGGGAGAGGCGTGTTGTTTATTAAGCCCACACCCTCTGCCTCATGCACGCCGCGCTTACCTCTGTGTGTGTGTGTGTGTGTGTGTGTGTGTGTGTGTGTGTGTGTGTGTGTGTGTGTGTGTGTGTGTGTGTGTGTGGTAGCTTAGTGGCACTGATCTGATGGCACTGGCTTGGCACTCTCTCCTTTGTTATGTGGATGGTCACCTTGAATGCCATATCTACCATTTATCTCCAATATCACTGACTATTCTACCTTTCCTACCTATATTCTCTTCCCATAAACGATAAATTAATAGGTACATTCCTCACCCCTTTCTCATCTAATAAAAGGATGATAAATATATAAAGTAAATCATAAGAATATAAGTGAACCTACCTGTCCAAATCTCAGGTATAGGAAGGTAGTCTTATGCACCTTATTATCACATACTTGCTCACGTCAGGACTAGCAAGCAGCGGGAAAGATAAATAATACGTCCTCTCATCCATCAATACAAATAAGGAAAGTAAGAGGCAGGTTTGAAAGCACTTCCTCCTCCTCCTTCTCCTCTCTCACACACACACACACACACACACACACACACACACACACACACACACACACACACACACACATATATATACTCGTGCGTCTCCAATACATACTTAATATTTATAAGTTATTGTTTAATCATTCGTAAATAATAATAGTAATAATAAAACTAATATAAATAGTAATTATAATGAAGGTATGTATTTGGTAACTGGAAAAATATATAAATGTAAATATAAAACAATCATAGTTGGGTTTTTTTTTCAATCACTAATGCAATATGGGGAAGATATGTGAGTTGAGAAATAATATTTGTACGTGATCAAATCTATAACATTTCTACGGCCATTGTTAGTTAGTAAGTTCTTTTTTTCATAAATATAATAAGTAGATACATATATTATTATTTCTCGTATTGTTCCCATTTTTTTTGTTTTCTACTAATCCATTTTTTTTTTTTCAAAAATAAATATGTAACACAAGTATGAGGAGAGTAGAGATCAGTGTGTGTGTGTGTGTGTGTGTGTGTGTGTGTGTGTGTGTGTGTGTGTGTGTGTGTGTGTGTGTGTGTGTGTTATACCACTTTACAGTTACTTAAACATCATCTTCACTTAAGTCTTCGGGGAAAGGGAGGAGAAAGCAGTCTGATCCAGTTTACAATAAGATGATAATGACACGAGTTGAAAATTAACTTTATCACCAGTAACTAACCACACACACACACACACACACACACACACACACACACACACACACACACACACACACACACACACACACACAAGCAGCATCCGTTATTTGTTCATGTGACAGGAAATCATGAAGGCCAGTAATGAAGACAGAGTAAAGTATAATAATAATAAAAAGAAGCAGAATAGGAGGAGGAGGAGAAGGAGGAGGAGGAAATAGGTTTATAAATACAATTAATACCCTTCGCCTTTCCATCCCTATTCATATTCAATAATAGAAGCAAATGCAGAGGGAGGGAAGGGGAAGGAAAGGGAGACGGCAGGGAAAAACAGGAAAAGAATTGAACGAACGCGTAGACAAAACAAATCATACCATTACCGCGGGATTCACACACACACACACACACACACACACACACACACACACACACACACACACACACACACACACACACACACGCAAGCTTCACATACCTGTTGCTTTCGTCCGCAGAAGCTTGAAGAAGGAGGAGGAGGAGGAGGACGAGTGGTGGGCTGTGATGTCGGTCAACGGCGACAAACACACACACGCACTCACACTCACCACCACACTGCACTACACTCGATACTCCACCACTCCACCACAGCACAGGTCTAGCTGGTTCCTCAGGGTTCAGTCCACACAAACACCGACAAGATTGACTAGCGTTGCATTACGTCTGTTGTATTCACTCGCTGTTCCTATCATCGCGCTATTTTGAATTACTTAAATTAACGGTTTTACTGACTGACTGATTAACTGACTGGCACTGATGTTATAGTGACACATTAGAAGTCACATTTTTCTTTTGTTATGTTTGTTTAGCTGTAGTTTCAGTTATGTTTCTTTTTGTTTATGTATTCGTTTCATATACACCCACCACTACCACCACCACCACCACCAC
>JAXIVD010001673.1:12500-40000 GCA_036785275.1 Cancer borealis
TTCCCTTTGTACGACTCTTTATCAAAATCTCATAAATCTAATCTAAAAATTTTTTTTTTTTTTTAATCTCCTACCCATGGCGCCGGTAGGCTTCAGGGAGACCTTAGATGGTTGGCCTCCGCCCGTTAGTAGCGCGGGTTAGATTTTTTAAGTGACACCTTGAATAATAAAGGTCTTAATTTATTTGTAACAATGATGTATTTGTATGGTATTCAAATCCTTTATCTGACTCCTTTATCCTCTTTCTTCCTCATGCATTTGTGGTGAATTCTCAACATATATATGAGGAAAATAAACCATTAATGCACATTTTTTGTTTAACTTTTGGGCAGATTAAAATATATTGTAAAATCCTCATACATATAACACTAGAGTGAACAAATAATAGAAAAAGGTTTTGTTTTTTCTTTGAATTGGAAAATGTGACAACAGATCGAATACAATTATGTCTTAATAGCACTCAAATATATGCACAACAATATCAACAATGAAAAGCTGTCTGATTAGTATGGTCCCTGGTGCCTCATTAGCAATGCTGGGGCACACACACACGCACACACGCACACACACACACACACACACACACACATTGGGTATGCTTAATATTGCTTCTAGGATTCACATTTCATTTTAAAAACAAATGGTATTATCAAAAGAAAAAATCAATCTGTATAACCAGAAACCCATTAAATGAACAATGTTGTAGCAAACTTACATTACAGGTATACTGCTACAACACTGCAGGTCACTTGAATTGTCTAACTTTCATCCATTGTGCTCTGATAAAAATGTCGTAAAATACACACACACACACATGCATGCTTTAAAGTAATAACGCATTCATAACATACTTTTTTCTACTGATATTGGCACCATTGCTCACCACCTCCTTTACCTCCTCTACCTGCAGACTCTCCACTGTTTTTTACATTCTTCCTCTTCAGTCATCATCCTCACCCAGACCCTGAAAAGATTACAACATTGCAACTGTCCACCAGCTTATCTCTCATATTATCAACAGTAACTATCTGATTAATTCATGTTGCATATTCATTCATCATATTCCAGTACAAGATTACAGCATATTTCTAGAGAGGAATATAGACTCGTGCAGACACATATCGATAACACTTTCCCAATCAGGATACCAAGACTCTAGCATCTGTTCAGTAAAACACCTACAGCAGCTTCCACTTACTTGTAACCACGACTAAAGCTTGCAAGAGAAAGTTAGTTTGCTCTTTAACGATTTATCTCTGGACGGTTCGAAATAGGACCTTGACCATAGCTGAGCCCAGTCTACGTCTTAACCACTTTCGTAATGCACCCTGGAGAAGGGGAGAAAAAGTGCCGATAGCTAACTTCCCTATAGCCAGCAAAGGGTTGTCTTAATCTAACAGTGAATTTTATGTCTAACCTTCTTAATAGAGACACTGAATCACAGCACTTGACTTGCCAACAGTAGTCTTTATACAAAAGCAGACTTAGTTCTTCAATTTGCTAACATTATATATTACCTCCCAACAACTACATTATTATCCGAAAGTGTATGTGTGGCAAAATGGGAGAATGAGAGCAATGAAAAATGTATCAAAGATGAGAAATACTTTGAGGTGGTTTGGTCATCTTGAGAGAATGAGCAGTAACAAGTTTATAAAGAAAGTGTATGTGAGTGAAAATGAGAACCCTAATAAGATAGGAACGCCAGCTGTAAGATGATAGATAGAAATAGACTAAAGGAGTATATGTATAAAAGAGGTGCCACATACATTCATAAAACAGGAAACCGGAAGGGATGCTCACCTTAGCCAACTCCCGGCCAATAAAAACAGAGGCAACTCCGAGGCCAAACGCCAGCACATACGAGAGGACCTTGAAGCTAGGGAAGCTGAACTCTTTCAACAGCATGGACAGCCTCTTAGTGTTCTGGTCACTGTAGGGTGGATACCGCATCCTTGGGAGGGGAAAACAGAAAGCATTAACGTAGGCACCAAAAGATATAACAATTGCCTTTATATGGATAACTAAAGTAATCATGTCCAAGTGAATAATTATTTTGTTTTATATGGTGTCAAGTCATCTGTGTTGATTTTCATGTCTACTTAATATAACCATATGTTCACTGTTCTGAAAGCCATGACATTCCTAAATAATCCTCTGTGTACACAAGTTAACCATAGTAAAATAAGTAAAGAGAAAGTTTATGTATTGTAACACATGTACTTCCAATGAGTGCAAATACAAATGACCTTTTCCCTCTCCACACTTACTTTCCAATCATCTCTGCTACCTTGTTGTAATTGCGGATGAGGCAGGACTTGCGGTGGGTGAAGGTGTCATAGCTGGCCTTCCCGTGATAGGACCCGATGCCACTGCTACCAACGCCTCCGAATGGTAGATCATGGACTGCAACACAACATTGTCAATACCTCGACCCAGCGTGACAAAATAATAATTACTCACATTATTTACAATATGAAATACATGAATTTTTGAGTAAGTAAAATGTCCAATATAATCACTGAAATTTAACTTCCAAATAGAACTCTCATTATGTGTTGACCATGAATATGAAGAGTAATCAAATAATGACTAATAGGTTTTGTTATCAATTAGTAAAAAAATAAATGTAACAATCCAATCATGAGTCAGTTATGTATATAGAAATAATGTGAGACATGCACATGCACATACAAGCAACAAAAAACAAATGTCAAGTTCAAACAGTGAATGCCTCCAGCACAGAGGCAAACAGAATCACACACCACATCAACAAATGACGATGGAGGTGTTAAACTCACTCAAGTGTTCCTTATACAGATACATTATTCAATTCAACATGAAACCAGTTACAGACAAACAGGACAATTTACCCAACATGACAGGATTTATAAAGTTAGTGATGTTGAACTCTCAAAACCAGGAGTATTAACATTTCCTTCACATGTGTAACTGCACAAGATAACGAGCAAAACAACGTGCAACACATCATGAGTAAGTCACATCAGACAATGACACCTAAGTGATTAAAGGTGATTAAATAATCCCCCTGAACTAGGCATCTATGGACCATATAGTCCTGCCAGGGTTAACGAGAGAGTGCTGCCCCTCTCACCAAGAAGCTGCCATGAGACAGGATCGAACTCACAACCTTTAGGTCATGAGCCGAGCACTGCACCACAGAGCCACCCAGGCCCCCAGACACCTAAGTGCCTTATAATAATAACTATTGTACAATGACAACAGAAAAGAAGCCAAGTTATCCAATGGCATTCAAATGCTATCTTTATATCTATATACCAGGCTGATATCCCTTTTAGCTAAGACTATAGATGACCATGCAGTAAGGGAATGCCAGGACAGGACAAGATGGATATTCTTCTACCATGGCCAACCCTTTGTGGGAAGTCCCGAGATGGGGGAAAATAGGTCAGAGGTATAGATAGATAGATAGAATCCTAAATTAAACAAGTCAAACAAAATCACTCAACAATCTGACAGCAATGCATGTCTTAAAATAGCATGTCAGATACACACTAGGATGCCTAAAAATCATGCAATACACATGACACAGCACAGGTTATGACAAGACACAATACAGGTGTAACAGAACAGAACAGTGGCGTAGTAAGAGAAAGTAGTCTACCTCCAGCATGGAACATTGTGTCATTGACAGTACACCCGCCACAGGAGACGCGACTGAGCATCTCCTTTACCGTGTTGTGCTGGGTACAGAAAATGTACAAAGCCAAGGGGGTCTCTCTAAGGTATAAAACAAGGAGAATAGGTTGAAGTCTTGCTCCAAAAGATACTTGTACATGCCCACTATACAGCAGCAGATATAAAGGTAAAATATACATGCTCATCAAGTTATAATCTTCCAGTGTGTTTTGCCCAGTCACTTCTGCTTCAACACAACACGTCATCTTGTCAACCTTTACTACACGTCAAATTGTTGTTTCTTAATTTTTTTTAAATGTATATTTTTACAAAGCTATGTACGTACTTCATCGTATTTGCTGGCCTTCCATCTACTGTATATACCTTCAACATATTATCATCAAACGTCTAAAATACAATTAATTAAGAGGAGTATTAGAATATGCTCCATTTAGTTTCATTATTCCCGAGGAAACTTTCAAACATAAGGAAATTTTTAGATTGGATGAAAACTTTGATGATAACTAAGTATCACTATCATGTATAGATTCACTTTAGTGTTGCATCTGTATTCCCAACAGAGGCTGCGGCTACTTGTAAAGCAGATCATAAGCACAACAGTTTGAAATACAAATTCACGGTTTGCATGTATTTGTTATCTAATACAGTCCTAACCATGTATATATATAAATAAAAATAAATAAAAACAAGCAAGCAATTCAATGTGACAAGCATCTTCAGCATCTCAATAATTTCCCTTCAAAAATATGAAGCAATCCAACTGAACATCAAACAGACAAAGGCAATACTACCAAACCAATCTTCCAAACAAGTAAATCACAATAAACCTGTCCAAAATATCTACTACAGGGATCACACAAGCCTCGTCAATACCAGCAACATACCACACACATACACCACGAGCCACACACATACGCACACCCACACATCCATACACACCCACACACTACCTGATAAATGAACCACTGTATCATTAACACAAGAGCTGCCACTGCTCGTGTAGGAGAGGAGCAGTTTCTGGATACTCTCTGAGGCTGTGAAGATGTACAGGGCAAGAGGCTTCTCCCTGCATGAAATAAAGCTTGTTGATGCTACTGCTTGATGCACACACACACACACACACACACACACACACAGACACACACATAGATGCATACACACATTCTTCACATCATTAATTCATTCTCATTTCATGCTCTTCCCTTTCATTTTTTTCCCCAAATCAGCTGCTGTATCCTGGGCATTCTCTGGTTGGATATTAATGAAGCTTAAGAGACTACTGCCCAGAAACCAGAACTTACTAGAAAATACAAATACTACATTATCAGTATTGCATTAATAATTTGTGAGAGAAATGAAGATCAATATTCCTCAATAAAGCAAATTTCACCCATTCATGCACATCTTTTTCTACACCTGAAAAATAATTACAGAAAGTAAGAGAAGCTGATGGGAAAAGAAAGAGTTAATAGACAGCAGATATATAACATAACATATGCTTCTATTTCATGACTGATCAATAATTTTAACACAATTACAAAAATACATTATAGGAAACTAATAATAATGATGAGGTCATGAAACTCATCTTCACAGGAATCTGTTTTGTGGGTAAATTCTGGGTAATATATATTTCTTGTAAGTGTGTTCCTAACAAGTAATTATATCAAACCCTGACATGAGATTCCTATATAATCTGTAAGTCATCCTTTCTCACATCCCTCAATAGATATATAAACAAAGAATGGAACCCCAGTATCATAAAAATCATTCCACCTGAAAAACTATTATCATGAATGAGGGTGATAGGTGACATCGAGTAAACAAGAGCTGACTGGCATGTTATACTAATCTCCTTTTCTTCCTCTTACTCCTTCTCCATCCTGTGACACAATGAAAAATAAAGCATCTCATCAAGAACCTCAACCCTAATCCAAGAGGCGAAAAACAAGCCAGGCAATGAAAAAAACAGGAGGAAGGAGCTACAGAAATGTCGTAAATTGCACTATTACTACATCAAGAAGGAATCATAATGCTATCCACCACCACCACCACCACCACCACCGCTGATAATAACAAGCAAGTCTTCACTCACTGGAGAAATGGACAACACAATCATTAATACACATGGACCCAGAATACACAGTCTGGACAAAGGCTTGCTGCTGCTTGGGCAACGCTGAGAACACATAGCAGGTGAGAGGCTGGTCTCTAGGAGGGGCGGGGCAGCAGCACAGCAACAGCACAGGAACAACAGCAGTGAGTGTGATGGGGACAGACACACACACAAGTTATTCTGGACAATGCTCACTGCACCTCAGAATTCTGTATCATTAATGAGGTTCTTCCTTATGCAATACTTTCCCAGCTAATGTGAGTGAGTACAAATGGTTAACCTTTTATTGTGCCTTTAACTTTAACCATAACGCTGTCTACAAGTGTTGATCTATCTATCTATATAACTGGTTTGTATCCCCAAGACAAAACTATAAAGGTTTGGGAAGATAATTACTCTCCAACCCCCCTCTGTGCCTTGTCTTTTAATAGATGATACTTGATACTCCCCATGATTAACAATGTGCAGGAGTGATAGTACTTTCCCTAAATACTATGTGCATGAACAACATTATTTTATCCTTGACCATGAATGACAGAAATTAACTTTAACGTAAAATAAAATACATGGTTTATACTCTCTTTATCAGCAGAAAAATGACTAAATGTTCCCTTGTATACTCGTAGCAGCCACCAATACATGATATAAGGTGTCTGTCAAAAGCCTCAAGACACAGCCCCCTCCAGCCTGACGCCTCACCTTGCATTGATGAAGCTGATAGCCTCGTAGGCAGATTCCACATTGATGATGGGAATGATGGGGCCAAAGATTTCCTCAGTCATAACCTGCAATTAATAAATAAATACTAATGATAGTGATAATGATGATGGGAATAGAGATAATGATAGTGATGTGACAATAGTGATGATGGCAGTGTACATGATGGTGTGTCTTGCCTTGCTTTTGGGAGACACATCAGTAAGGACAGTCGGGGATATATACAGCTGTTCCCTGTCCACATCCCCGCCCACTGCTACTGTACCATCCTTCAGGTACTCAGCAAGGCGGCTATGACCAAGGAAAACAGAAGCTGGTTATTATATAGTACACGAAAAAGTGGTGTTCTTGTTTATAATTTGTATCACTGACAGTTGAACAGAAAAAAAAGAAGTTCCCATCCCACTTAATTAAACTAACAACCACAACAATAACAAGGCTATTAACCAACTCACTCCAGGTGCTTCTCGTTCACCACCCTGCACAGGTCCGGGGATGCCTTGGGGTTGGAGCCGTACCACTCCTCCACCACACGCCGGGCCACCTCCACAAACTTTTCCTGCACTTGTTTGGAGCAGAGGATGTAGTCTGGAGCAATGCATGTCTGGCCCAGGTTGATCAGCTTCCCCCAGAGTATACGACGCGCAGCCATCTCCATGTCTACGCTTTCATCAATGTAAACTGGGCTGTTGGGAAGGAGAGACACCATTCATTCTTTGTATATAGCTACATTTACATTATGTATCAATACAGTGGAGTCTCTAATCTAACGATCCTTTTGAAACTCTACCCAACCTTCAATCTAACGATCCAAAATTCAGATCTAACGGCAATTATTCCACTGAATTTTTGCCACACCCCAGCGTTCCTCCCTCCCTCCTCGTCACTTTCAGTGAGAGAGAGAGAGATATATTACTATCTATAAACATTTTCCTTCCTTCCTATATATATATATATAAATTAAAAAAATAAAATAAATAATAAAAAAAAAAAAAAAAAAATACAATATTTATATAGTACTTAATATTATAGTAATGATAAAATAGAGTCTATATTCGTGTTCTTTATCCTTGAAAACCTATATATATCAATTTTCATGAGATTCTGAAATGTCAAAATTTTCATGAAATTTCCAAGGCAAACAAACACCCTTAGATTTTTTTTAACAAATCACGTTTTGTTAAATAACTCAAAAACTATGAGGTTTACGTAAAAGACTTATATAATAGTAAGTAAAGAGCAGGAGACGCCCGTTCTTATGAGCTATAATAGAATGAAATTGGTATATTAGTAACTGAGAAAATAATATATTAGTTTTGTTGACAAAATTTCAACAAAACTTAAATTTCCTACTAAACTATAAGATATATTTTAAATCTGATTCCACCATTAGATAGACAACATCAAACTTAATATATTAACTTCTATACATTATTGCTGTTCGACAAATATTTTCCGAGTAAAATGGCAAAAACACATTCGACCAAATTTATGCGGAAAATTTTGGCCGACAAAATAAAAAATCTAGAATTGTTACAGAAACCTGAGAAATAACATAAATAACACTCTCAACACACACACACATCCAAACACACACCTAAACACAATCAAACACCCACTTTCTACCCCCAAACATACTAAAAAACACACATACCTCCAAAAAAACATACTTTCTACCCTCCAAACACACTTAAACACCCCCAAAATTGCACGCATAATATATGTATGTAAGTGAGGGGGAACTAAGGAGAACTGTGGTATAAAAGAGCAACACGAACAAGCACATTGGATAATTTCTGTTATCGTACAAACATAGAATGAATAATAACAATAATAATAACTATCTATGTCTTCCTATGAGCCTTGCAACAATTTCTTTCCCTCGCTGTACCTTACCTCTTTCCACCCAGTTCAAGTGTGGTGGGGGTGAGGTGCTTGTTAGCCGCATCCCTCACAATCCTTCCCACAGTCGTTGAACCAGTGTAGAAAATGTAATCAAAGCGTTCCTTGAGAAGCTCTGTTGTCTCTGGTATTCCTCCACAGATCACGTGATAACACTCCTGTGAGAGAGAGAGAGAGAGAGAGAGAGAGAGAGAGAGAGAGAGAGAGAGAGAGAGAGAGAGAGAGAGAGAGAGAGAGAGAGAGAGAGAGAGAGAGAGAGAGAGAGAGAGAGAGAGAACATATATACCAGGTTTGAAAAAATTGTATTCATATCTAGTTTTTTTCTCTTTTTAAGGGCTGACTAATAATAATATAATCTTCACTATTATTACATGAGATACTGCTTTTCCATTACATATAAATACATAAATCAAATCAAACGTAATGACATTTTCTTCATGATACAGGGACTCATGATGTACCTTATCCAGATATTTAGGGAGAAGCTTGGCAATAGTTTCAGCAGTGGCCGGGGAGACTTCCGAGGGCTTGATGATGACACAGTTGCCAGCTGCTATGGCTCCTACGCAAAGAATAGAAAAAAAGGGCAATGACAGACTGCTTCAACGATAATTACATTGTTCCTTTCCTCCTTAATTAATATTTTTCACTCCATGTTGTGATTATTAGGTATACTCTCATGGTTTCAATTAATTCAATGTATCTTCATATAAATGTTATATGACAGAAAACATCCAACTGGAAATAAGAAACAAAAGATGCTAGAAATGTAAGAGATATAAGAACATACAGAAGAAAGGGATAGGAGGAGGAAAGATGACAAGGGAAGAACATTAAGAAGAAAAGGATAAACAGGAGGTAGAGGAAGAGAATGACGATTAAAATGATAATAATGACGAGAAGCAGCAATAAGAAAACTGGTGCTTGTGTTATTCAATTGTCATTATGAGCAGTGTTACCAGAGACAGGGAGAAGGGCTAGCTGGAGAGGGTAGTTCCAAGCTCCCATCACCAGTATAACACCATAGGGATCATGATACACCATCGGCTTGTCAAACATGGTCATTATAGTGGGTGGGATCTGAGGAAGGAAAAATATACCTCTTGTTACATCATACAGAGATGTCATTCCACTTATAATTAATGACAACACACATTTCCTGCACTTATATAAATGGAACTAACATCTAAAATAAATCTAAAAGTAAATATCATTGTATTTTGTTTTCTATATGAAATGATAATTGTCTATTTTCAACAATTTCTATGATGAAAGGTTAAAAAATATATCGTTCATACTATCACTTCTCTCGTACATTTAGCAGTAAAGCTTTCAATAAGACGAGCATTGATCGGTCACCTGTAATGAATACCTGCACACCTGACACCTGACTCACCTTCTCTGGCTTTGTCCAATCATCAATGCGAGCCAAGATGTGTTGAATGTCATCCTTTAACAGGTTCAGTTCCAGCAGTATAGCTTCCTGTTTAGGCTGTGGTGGAGGGTAAAGAACAGTAATTAGAAAAAAACAAAAAACACATACACACTCAATAAATGTGATGATTATATATAGTATCTTCTCTACCCACTATAACCAACCCTGCAGTCCCATTCCTCACCTTCTTCAGATCCTGGGCCAGTGATGCACAGAAGGCCGCCTCATTCTCCTCATACATGCGCCTCAGGGCCTTCAGCTGCCGTTTCCTGAAGTCAATGCTGAGGGTTGTGCCACATTGGAAGGCCTCACGCGCACGCTGAAGGGCCTGAAAGAGTCCACACATCACTCATCCATTCTGCTGTAAGTTCTTCCCTCCCATTCATTTAATTCATCACTCATTTACTTTCTGTTACTTAGTTCTGCATCACCTATCCACACTTTCTACACCTCAATGTTCCTCTATTACACATCATAGTAGTTTAGTGACCCGAGACCAGCTTGTAAGTCTCTCAGATCTCAGGGATTATCTCGGAGCCTCATCGTAAATGTTCTATTTACCGGCATTCTATCTTACACTTCAATTAGTGATCTCAGCCTTTTTTTTATATACTTTTCTCATTTTATACAGCTCTGTGCTTCATTATGTGTTTATTGTTGCCCAGTTATCATCAGAAAATATTGTATTATTATATATATGATGCAGTTGGAAAAGTATGAATGTAAAATCTGGAATTACTAAGATTACTGTGAACAGCTAATAACACTGATAACGTAAACCTATAAGCCATGATCTAATATAAAGAATAAAAAATATCTCTCCTTTTTTGTTGTTTTATGTAAAGAATCTTATGTCGTACCAGTCCAACAGTCATTAATGTGGCTTAAGAGGTTAGTTAAGTGGCAGTGATAAGAAACCAGAGCATGGCAGTCTATCACACACAGTTGCCTGTTCTCTCTCTTTTTTTTTTCTTTTTTTTTCTCTTTGTTAAGCTGCTCATCAAATATCTGCTTGGGAATGTGTGAAATTATTAAGGAATATGTATTAATTATTTTCTATGGAGAGCTTCGGAAAATAGCCATGAAACTAACAGTGTATGCCTTACTATAATCTAATCTGATACCCTAACATAACGTCAAAATGCTGAGATATTAATACTGATAAGTAGTAAGAGAACATGAAAGTCTACTAAAGTACATAGATACAAAAAAAAAAGTATATAGTCAGTGTGACAATTCATGACAAAAGGATACAACATTTTTCAAACATACATCACAACTATTTCTTCTTATTGCAACATTTTATAGCATATCAGTATTTGATGACAAGATGAAACAGACAAACTCCATGAGCCTAACCTCAAAATATGCTAATGTTAATAGATATGTACTAAGAAATTACCTAAAATCAACAGAAAAGAAGAGAAAGCACTGTCATATCTTTTTTGGGAGAGTACGAGTAAGGAAAGAAAAAAAAAGTAAAAAGAGAAAGCTGCATTGGCAAAGCTACGAGAGAGAGAGAGAGAGAGAGAGAGAGAGAGAGAGAGAGAGAGAGAGAGAGAGAGAGAGAGAGAGAGAGAGAGAGAGAGAATAATGCTACAAACCCGCTTCATTTCTTCTGAGTCTGTCATTCTGCTTCTGTTGACTCTGTGGAGGACAAATAAAAGTGTCAGTATGCTTAGTATTAACACATTGGTGAAGGAGAAACTTACTCACTCCAAACCAAACCAGTTAAGAACAAAAAAAATTTCCCTAACTCATGCCTTTTCCTTTATTTCTAACGCATAATTATCCGAGTTTCAGCTGCAGGTGCAATTAACTTTATCAAATATCAAATAGTTTTAGTTGCAACCGTGTGTTTTTAGAGTAAATATCAAGCTAAAACTGCATCAAAACAATACTTCAGAATGACAGCCACAAATGTCAACTTTTTTCCTCGGAGACCAAAAAAAACACCTGACCACAAAAAAGTAAAATACCTAACAAGAAAAACCTGCTATGACAAAAAATCAAACATAAAAAAGCCTGTCATAGTGACCTTCAATTCCTCCCTTCACCATGAGTTGACAGTACAGTACAGTTACCAACCGATCTATCCTATTCTTCCTCCCTTCACCATGAATTGACACTACCAGTCAGCATCCCACGTAACCTATCCTTCCCTACCTCAATCCTTAATCTCTCAGCCTCAAACCTAGTCATCACAGGTCATCTAATATCACCCTACGAGGTCACAGGGAACACTATCAATAGGATCATACACAAGCCTGAGCTGCAGCAACCACGCAGTTTAATAAAAAATAAAAAATGGTCAACACAACACCGCAGGAAAACTTGGGTCACTAAATCAGCGAATATAACTTAACAGCTTCCTCTTCCTATTTCTTGTAAATGTAGAAGTGTGTGCGTGTTTCTTACCTATGTGTACGTGGAGGAGGTCTACACACACGTCCTCGCTGGTACTGAGGGGAAGACACACAACCAGGATGGAGATAAGGAAGAACTGGTATAAAAAAAGAAAGTGGTGAAGTCCGCCCTCCGTCCGCCCCGCCTTCTCAGTTGTTGCTACTTGCTATGAGTGACGCATGAGAGTTTAACTGAATTTTAAACGTTATCTATTAATATGAAGGGTTAGATCATGTTTATTATGATCTATATGTAGTATTCTTTGATAATACAGTTTTGTTATCGTGTATGAGGGTATTGATGGTATTATGTCGTGTGTACGATACGTTGTAATGTTGAACTTGGGCACCACTGACCACCACCACAATCATCCCTCTTGTCATCACCTCCCTCCCTCTCCTCTCCTCTCCCCTCATTCAATGCCTAAATATATTCCACGGTCACTGCCTAGATTACCATCAGCCTACGTACATACCACCACGCAACCAAAGTCGAAAATACCTGCAACTAATGGTATTATTGTCTCGGTGGGCTATCAAGACATAATTCTTACCTGTGTGGCACAGTGGCTGTTTAAGACATCTATATTAAGGGAATAATTTATAGCTCAGACAAAAGGACCTAACGATGGAAATTGTGTAAGAGTAAGATAGTCCAGACATGGGGATCATGTCATGGGAAAGTTGAAGGAGTGTGTTAATGCTGAAGTAATTTAAAGATAAGTAGATAGGTAAATTATAGCTATAGTGGACACTCAGTGATAATTATTGTGTGAACAGGCTGTGGGAAGTTAGTCAAGTGTATGGTGAATGAGTGATGGATTTGCCACACTTGACTTATTCACTTACCTGCTCCAGTAGGACTTTTTTCCACTTCATTGTTCACTTTGCGTATAAAGTGATGATCAAATGATAAGCTTACGATGCAGAAACAGACATGTAGGAATAGGAAGTTGCATCAGAGTACCTTATTTTCAAGTGGTATAAGTTTATTTTAAATATAGTTTTTCAAAAATTTATTAATTTTTTTTATTTTCAAATATGGACAATAATAATTAATAAGTGACCAGTTGTAGGTAGTGACTTGGACATGAGGAAGAAAATTATTATTATCCTGTGCATAAACAAAATTCATGGAATTCACAATACAATTCATAACATCATTGTTTTCAAAGTCTTCAGGCAAACCATGCTACCCCAATGATGCATTCACTGGTATATCATAAAGCACCGTTGTATACTGTGCATATCTGAACACAAGTTTATAAATAAATGAAATAATAATGCAATCGTAAAATACTATTTCCTTTTTTATGAATTATGAAATTACTTTTTCTATGAGCTGCATAAAGGGTAACCTCTGCCTTCTTATAATAATAATAAAAAAAAAAAAATTAAAAAATAACACTACAAAAATAGTTTCCTTTCATTGAGCTTGAAATATAAGCCATTATATATTTTTTAGTACAACAGGATGATGGTCCTGAAATATGGTGGTGAATATTATGTCACAAATCATAATAAATCAGTACCATACTATATTTCTCATTCTCATGGTCTACTTATGACCTGTCTTGCTGTGCACTTACAAGGCTAAATCTTCATGGGTACACTATCAACAAACTCAATAACTTTTGCCAAGAACCAGAGTTACAAGTTACAAGCATGTTCGGATCCTTTATAAATAATATTAGAGAGATTGCACATCCTTGGAATAATGAAGGCCATGCTGGTGTAATTGAAGGCAGGAGAGATACCCTTGAGAGAAGTGGACTTTGATCCCATCACGAGTTCCAGTTTGGATCTGTGTTCTGCAAAGAAAGAGGAACCAATAAACTTTTGTATGAGGTAAATGCAATGATATCCAACTATGTATATACACCATCCAGTCTTAATAGAGATTATCATCAAAATAAAATGTATTTATCAGGTGTATTCATATTTCCACTCTGAACTTTGAATACCTTTTTAACCTATTACACTAATACCTCTTGCCTTGTAGTTTAAGCTTACATTATTACTCTGATTATCAGCATAACTACAAGTTCACATACAATCATCTGTACAATATTTGGAATGATACATCAAACAAAGTTACATATTTCATTGTTTTTCTAGCAATAATTAATAAACATATTAAAATACATAGAAGTACATACTTCTGACAGGTTCTCAGGTTGTAGGAATTTTCTGATGTCTGATGCAGCAGCAGCAGCAGCAGCCTGTGAGGAAAGGGAAGTCAGCCTTAGCTAGGCATGCCTCACAACACACCACTAAGTGTGTCCTTCATGAGTTACTACAGAGTAATTTTTTATACTCGTTAAAGTGTTAACAATTTCTATTTAGCAGAAACAATTCCACTAAATCAAGCATTTGGAGCAGTTCCAATAATGTCTGCTGACCCACACGCCCTGCTTTTCTTTGGACAGGAGTTCTTTGTCTCACCAAGAACTCATACGTACGTGTCCTCATGGATTCCTTTACATTATAGGCCAATTTGTGTAGTGAAACTAGTGAAACCATGCCCAAAGTACAAGAAAGCAGGAATAAGCAATTTAACAATGCTTGGCAAAATCAGTCCGTTGAATTAGGTTTGAACTGTACTATATAAAACTAAGGAGATGGAAGTATTAAAATTGGCAAATTAACTAAAGGATTTATGTTCAGTGACTGATTACATTTACTGCATACCTTTCTTGGGGATGTTTCTCTGCTTGTGTTTTCAGGCTGCATGAACTCTCTGATATCCGGTTCGGCTACTGACTGTAAGAGATGAAAAAGAACACTGACGCATCTTTAAATTCTCATAAAATTAAATGAAAAGCATGTACAGGACACTCTCATACTTTTTTTTTCAGTCAGATACATCACTATTTCTGAATAAAAAAAAACATTGATTAGTTGATAGATGGACAAATGAATGCATAAATAGATAAAAATATACATGTATAGAAAAGAGGATACTTATATAGCCATACGAGTATTTAGATAGATACGGACAGATAGAAAGAAGTACATATATACAGCCCAAGGAATAAAAGAGTCACACAAATTAAGAAACTGCTCCATACCTTTTGATAAGACATCTTGGAGTTGCCAAGATTGTCGCCCAAGAGTCCCACCTTCCCCAGCACCTCCAGCTTGTTCTGTATCAGTGGCCAAATGTGGTCATCAGCTGTCTTTTTGGCCAACAGGTACTGTACCATTACACTGTCGTTCTGTCCTATCCTGTGTACTCTATCCTCTGCTTGCACCAATATCTGGATAAAAAATTTCATTAATCAGCAAAGAATATAATGGGATTTAATTTTATTCCACTTATCTTGATTTTTCTTACCTTTTTCATCTTCTGTAAACAATCATATTAAAATTGTTTATATTCACCCACCCCAGGATTCCAATAGAGCTCAGCAAATATGACAAGCTGTGCAGCAGTAAGGGTGATGCCAGTGTTGGCCGCAGTGATGGAAAGAACTGCTACCCTGACATCATCCTCAGTCTGGAACTTAGTGGTGTTGGACATCCTTTCCTCAGGTGATGTCTTGCCATCAATGCGAATGAATCTGTTAATGATGTGGACATTGGTCAGGAAAGTGATGCTTGATGCTTGAACACTTTCCTGCTTGTTTGAAGAATAAAAATACATGTACATGGACTGTTGACAAGTACACTTTAGAATAGTAGGCCAAAAATATTGTTTTTATCACAATCAATACTTCAACAACTATAGTGTGTAGCATAACATTTAACAAAGAGATAATTGAATTGTCTACATCAATCTTTACAGTAATGTCACCAACATCATCATGACACAATGTGAAGTGCCTGCCTCTCCACCACTTACCTGGTCTTGGTTTCCAAACATAAGGTACACAGGCTTTCAATCATCACTCTGTGGTGAGCAAACACAAGGAACTTCCTCCCAGACTCCAGCACCTCCTTCAGGTACTCCCTGTATAGAATGAGGACCCCTCACATCACACCTTCAACACTGGTCACACACTTGAAGTCATTTTAATAAAGGTTCATTATACTTTTCAATTACTTTGCAACACACTACTTTTCAATTTTGATATTTCAAGGTTTTGTTTTCACTGACACTATAAAGACCAATAGAAATCCTTCAGAAAACTTATATTAGGAAGTAAATATAAGAGAGAAGTTGGAAAAGTATGCTCATTCATGACTTCCAGCTTCCCCATCTGACCTCTTCATTACTTAACAACTTGCCACCACTCACCGCACTGCAAGCATCTTTGCCTCAGCTGTCTGAACAAAGAACTGCATGTGATCACTATCATGGAATGATACCAAGCTCTTAGTGCTGAGCTTTCGAGACATTTCTTCAAAGTTCTTTTTGCTGATCTTGATTAGGCCAGGATCCAAGACCACAGTCATTCTGAAACAAGGAAAGAAGCTGTAGACACAATCAGGTAGTTTTGCAAAATGTTTGATGAGTTTGAAGATCAATGCATCAATGATGATTGCAACTCTGCTCATTACACATGAGTAATGATTTACAAAGATCTTAGCAGTAATGAATTCTAAGAATGACAAAACTACGTAGTTCTGTTTGGTGTTGACAGAAGTTGTAAGCACATCAATTACACGCAATGATGTTTTATGACCCAATAAGTAAAGACTCCCTCTTCCCTTTTTCCTTTCCTTTGATCTTTCTTGATATTTCTCTTTGCTGACTTACCTCTGTTTGGGTGGTAGTTGAGACAGGACCTCTGACTTAAGCCTTCGTATCCATATACAGGAATTCATAATTATCTGCAGCTCCTCTGTGTTGGAACTACCACGGAACGACCAGCCCCAGGTATCCTTCCGACCCTCACAGTACCGGATGCCATAATCCTGAACCCTAGAGAGAAAAACAGACTTCAATGGGACATGTGTATCTTCTTTCATACATACAAAGCCACCACCCTAACAATGCAATAAGATGCTCTCTCTCTTTCTCTCTCCAATCATGTGTAATAATACCCACAACACTCACTGGGGGAATAGTGATGGATCAACGCTGCAGATCTGAGTGTACAGTTCCATGGGTCTGGACAATGCTGGGGTTCCACTCAGAAGGATTACTCTCTTCATCTTTTTGGCAAGGGGTGCAGCAGCCTTGTAACGTGCTGACTTATAGCTCTTGAGCATGTGAGACTCATCCTAAGGGTTTTGAAGGAAGTGTTAGCCTCTTACTGGAGTGTATGAGTAAATGTGATTATACATGCAGTTAAGGTAAATGTAAGATTCTAGATGTGAGTATTTAGATCAACAGATTATCACAGTTGTTGATTGTAGATTGGACTATCATTATTTATAGATAGATGCATATACGTATAAAGGGTTCAAGATTATGAATACATAGTAAGATAAATACAGTCTATTGTAAAGTAACTGTGGGAGGAAAAGAAGTTGTTTAATCTGAACAATAGTTTCTAGTCTAATATATACAACTATAAACATTATTACAATAAAAAAATAATAAAATAAAATAAATAAATAAAAATTCAACACAATAAAAATTAGAGAAAAAAAGTGTAAAATATCCCTTCTGCAAAAAAATGGTAAAAATACAAAAAGGTGAACTCACGAAGATGACAACCCCAAAGTTGTGTTGCAGCATCTGTTCAGCCTTGCGGGCGAGGAGGTCGTAGCTCAGCACCACCACCTTGGCCTCCTTGAAGTAGTCATTCCCCGTCGTCATGACCCGGACATCCTCACCATTCACTGAACTCACCCAACGCAAGATGCTCTCCTCCCATGAATACCTGAAGAACACACACATATACCCACACTTGGAAACACACACAAATACACACAGACATCGCAGTGAAGTTCTATTGGGTCTTGGTTTAAAATAAGTGTTCTATTTATACATGTATTTCAGTGGTTTATGTGCTGCATGATTGCCTGCATGACTTACTTTCATGGGAATGTGTGCTAAATACAAGCAGAGTAAAAGTAAGAGTGCATTTTATGATATTTCCGTTATAATGTGAGACAATTAATCGTTTTAACAAGGAAGTTTGTTGTGATTGCTGTCTCCTTGTTAGAATGTAGTTCAATTTGAGATAGAGAAAATAAAAACACACACACCCACCTCATGGAAGAAGGTGCCACCACCAGGAGGGGCCACTCGGAGCGGTAGTGACATGCAATGCCCAGAGCCTGGATGGTCTTGCCAAGCCCCATGTCATCTGCCAGCAACACTCGCCCTCCAAGACTTATACCAAACCTGCAACACAAGTATTTCAATGCACTATTAACACTGCAATTAGATAGATAGATTTACAACACCTTATAACACTGTGCTATTATTACTGCAATATTTCACTTGCAACACCACAGCACTTCAATATTATCTCAGGAATAAGACTGTCAACTTAGTAACACTTAAGTTTAACTCTGATACTCTTCACCACCAAGCATGCAACACAATAAGTACTTCAGATACAATACTATATATAACATCAGCTTTTGAACACTCCAGGACTTTTGGGCCATTACGGCAGTACAGTACTGTTATGCATTTTTGGCAATACCTCAAACATTTTACTAAGAAAGAAAGAAAAAAAAAAATTCAAATAAATATGTATAACAAAGAACAAATATAACATAATGTTGATGAAAAGACAAAATATAGTACAAATACAAATAAAAATAAATTAATAAATGTGTACATCATAATTCTAACACAAACATTTCCTACCAACACCTAATCCCTTCACTGGAAACATTGCTTTGCTTACTCCTTCACAACAAAACCTTTCACGAGAAGTATTTACAGTAATTCTAGCAAAAAACTATTATTCCTTTGACTATCAAGTAACGAGACCTCATTACTTTCCCATCATAAACGAAACACACATACACACACACACGCAGACAACATGGGGGTGTATATTTAGAAATGACAAATGTTAAAGGTCTTGCAGCACAGTTCACGGTTGTCTGGAGTTAATAAAGTGAAATGTGGTGGCGTGAAAGACTGCCAGCCATCACGACAACCACTTCAAGACACGCCTTCAACGTATCACCCCCACACACTCACAAGTACCCACGATAATCCCCTGAAATACGTTAGATACCCCTTTAAACCCATCTCAAAGTTCCTGTCAACCCACGTCAAGTAACTGTAACATCTGCAAAACCTATGGAAACCAAGGATGACTTTCTGGAAACCATTTGAAAACCGACTGAAATTCCCGGTACATTTTTTGGCTATCCACTGAAACTCATTGTAACTTCATGAAAACCAACTTTAAACTACTGTAACCTGCTGGGAACTCACGAAGACCCACGTACTACACCAACAGTATAATAACATGAACTCCAGCCAGGACTTGCTGAAGACTAAATCTAGTAACCATGACCTTTTGAAACAGCACGCAGACACACCACCATCTACTAAAAACAACTGTTGAAGAGGTCACGCAATACCTCGTCGCCCCTTGCATACCTATTACCTACTGCAACCTATCTTAACCTCATACAAACTCACTACCACTACAACCTCCATCCCCCACCTCACCCACCCACCACATGACTTACTGCCAAGCTGTCACCAACTGCACAAGTCACATAACAAGAAAGTAGAGCTAAGAAAAGCCATAAATTCAACAGAGAGAGAGAGAGAGAGAGAGAGAGACGATAACGAAAGTAATAATACGAAAACAGAAAACATTACAATGCAAAAGGTACGTATATAACTTAAAACTTCCACCCTCAAGTCGTCTCTAACCCACGCCTCCCCCCTCCCCCTACACCCAAAAGCCAAGTCATGCCTCCACACCCACCCATTAACCCACTGCACCAAAACATGAGGGGATCCATATTCCCTGAAGGATAATAGCCAGAATTTGGAGCGGGTGAAGAATATTGATAGGAAAATTATGTGACCGTCCTACCATGATGGCAAGTCCGTTAGTTGTCATAGATGAAGGAGCGTTGGTGAAGAAGGAGGAGCTTAGGCTTAAGAAGGGAGAATAAGCATATTTCTAAAACTCGGTCACGGTTTTGAGGAATAAGAACAGAGGAATGGAAGCAACAGGTACCGGCCGCTACTATTATAAGCGTCCCACTAATACACACGTCCACATATTTTCATCTAGCAGTACACCTCTTCCTCCTCCTTCTTCTCCTTTCGAAAAACAAATTTCTTTCCTGGAAACACATTATAAAGAAAGAATAATAACAATAATCAATAAAAATAAATAAATCTTGAACAACAGTTGCAGTATGAGCCCTACTGGTCTGTGCCTACTTCACTAGTTCCCACTTGATATGAGCATACGATTCTGTGCCAGCAGTAGCAGTCAATAAGTAGCTTTAATAGACGGTTGGATCAGAGTATGGATAGGGATGACAGGTGGGATGGCTAAATATTGGATTATTCCAAGGGTGGGGGATGAGGAACTGCCTCGTGTAGGTCATAAACTGACCTCTTGCAATCTCCCCATTTCTTATGTACACAGAGTTACGATAATTACAGAGGCGGCAGCCCAGCGGAGGGACGCGACACATTCCCCTCTGCACACACACACACACACACAATGCTGCAGGGCGTGTCAAGGTGTTAATACGAGCAAGTCAACAAGTAACACATATTCCAGTTGTCCTTCAAGAGCCCCAGTTCTCCTATTACGATTATAGAAGTGCATGAGGATTAAGTAAGGAGGACAGGGTGGAAATGAAAGGGATCGTATCGTCTTGTTTTGGAATATACGAGGAAATGTTTGTACTAGCGTGACAACATCAGCTTTTGCTAATTTCAAGGTATTTCAAGAATGTGAGGGTGAAAATTAAACCGCATCGTCTTGATAATGAAGAAAAATAATATTTTTTGAAGCTACCACGTGGTAGCGAAATAATAATGGTTTTCTTAATTTTTTAGTTATTTTAAGAACCAAAATAATTGCTAAGGGTGGCAGTTGGCGAGAGAAGAGAGTGGAAAGAATATGACACTTTCTTTTACAACAATTAGCCTAATGAACAAAGAGACACCACCTTCTACATAGCGACCTTCAAAACCTGCCACTCACCTAACCTCCACCACCAGCAGGCACCTCACACCATTGTCACGTCCCTGGAGACTTCAAATAATGGTGAACGAAGCGATTAATGATGATGGAGACAGTGCGACATAGAAGAGGAGGAGGAGAAGGAAATATGAGTCAATTCTCCCTTCTCCTCCCTCTCTTTATTTCCCTCATGGACCAAGGTTACGGATATTTGATAATAATTAAGACTAATGCCCATGAAAGCCAACCTCTTGACGCCTTGTTGTAACATGGAGGAGGAGGAAGAGGAGCAGGAGGAGGAGGTAATGGCAACGTAAGGTGATTAGAAAAGTCTCTTCGTGTCATGTGCTGCTTCGCTAACTGTGTGACCTTGAGAATGTGCAGATTATAAAGTGACCAGCCCCACCCTATCCCACCCCCTATCCATAACGCGGCGTGCTGGACTGTAGAAAATGAGGTGTGTGTGTGTGTGTGTATGTATGTGTGTGTGTGTGTGTGTGTGTGTGTGTGTGTGTGTGTGTGTGTGTGTGTGTGTGTGTGTGTGTGTGTGTGTGATGGTATTGTTGTTATTGTTGTTAATGATGAAACGTGTATATATATTCAGTAGTGTTAAAAGTTTTGTTGGTGATATTGTTACACTACTACTACTACTACTACTACTACTACTACCACTACTACTACTACTACTAGTACTACTACTACTATGACTACTACTACTTAAGCTATAAAATATTTAAAATACCACGATCACAGTTGCTATAGTACAACTTCTCTCTCTCTCTCTCTCTCTCTCTCTCTCTCTCTCTCTCTCTCTCTCTCTCTCTCTCTCTCTCTCTCTCTCTCTCTCTCTCTCTCTCTCTCTCTCTCATACGGTCACTGCGTTCCAACATTAGCTGATCGCTCTACTTTCCTTCAAACTGCCAAACATTATACATTTGTTTGCTCCCTGCACCACTTTCTCTCTCTCTCTCTCTCTCTCTCTCTCTCTCTCTCTCTCTCTCTCTCTCTCTCTCTCTCTCTCTCTCTCTCTCTCTCTCTCTCTCTACACACACACACACACACACACACACACACACACACACACACAAACACACACACACACACACACACACACACACACAAACATACACATAGTAGCAGCCTCGAACTCACGGCCGACAGTCACGCAAGTGTCTGAGCGTGTGTATGATTGCGTCAGAGAGAGAGAGAGAGAGAGAGAGAGAGAGAGAGAGAGAGAGAGAGAGAGAGAGAGAGAGAGAGAGAGAGAGACGCCAGGAAATCAGAATACATACAGACGCATTTGCATACACGGATAAATAGATAGACAGATACACACACAAACACACACACACACACACACACACACACACACACACACAGGAGACATTATAGGTCATCCAACAAACGACGCTCATAACGAGAGAGAGAGAGAGAGAGAGAGAGAGAGAGAGAGAGAGAGAGAGAGAGAGAGAGAGAGAGAGAGAGAGCACACATAGCAAATACATTTCAAAAACACAAATGACTCAGGGACGAGAAAGAATGTTTGTTCAGACAATTTATCATGAAAATTGGTGATACAAGAAGGTTATTATAGAGTATTATAATTATATCTTGTAATAACTACCTTGTAATTCCCTTAATTGAACTAATGTTATGCAAAGAAAAAAAAAAAAAAGAAGAAGAATAATGATACAAAAAGAAAGAATAAGAATATAATATAGACATCGTAATAAAAATGAAAATAAAATGAATATACAAGGATATAAAAAAAAAAAAAAAAAAAAAAACATTCAAAGGGAAAAAATACTATTAAAAAAAAGAAAAAAAAGAGGAAGAGAAGAAGAAAAAAGAACACGAAGAACAAGAAACGAAGAATAGAAAAAAAATACTAACCACCACCAACAACAACAACAACAATAACAACAACAACAAAACCGTCTAAATAACAATAACTAATCTAATATGACACGAATGAACAATAATAATTACAATGCAACGAAGAAGGAAAAGCACAGAAACTAATTTACCTGAACGCAAATTACAGGTGAGAATATACTATAATGTTCTCACTCGGCGTAGGTAGGATTAGATTGGAGGAGGAGGAGGAGGAGGAGGAGGAATGGATTATCTCAAAATTAATGTATGGATGAATAAGTTTGGAAAAAAAAAATAATCAGAGTAAAAGAGGAGATAAAAAGGAGAAAAAATGGAAAAGTATAAGAAATTTACATCTTAGTGAAAGGTGACGGATGAAAAGGTAAGGAAAGGTGAGAGGTGAGAGTAACGAGATGAGGGGAAACAGAGGGGAAAAGACCCATAACAGAAGAGGGAGTAAAGTGAGTGAGGGGAGCGAGAAGTAGGGAGTGAAAAGTGGGTGGTTTAGAGTAGAGTGCGTGAGGGGAGGTGAGGGGAGAAGAGGGGGGTGAGGGGAGGTATAGCAAGGAGGGGACAGTAAGAAGGCAACAGTCGTGGTCTTCTACCTTCCCTGACACACCACCGACCGCTCCACTCCTTCAACACTCCCCTTACTGACTCCTCTTCAAACACACCTGGCTCTTCTAAGGCTCACCTGATGATTAAGAAAAGCTCACCTACTCACCTAACTTCACCTGGATGAATAGTAATCTCACCTTTGTTATGTGATGTGGGTTACCTGGTTATATTAAGCCTTGATGTACCTGGATTGAACTAATTGATTGAGATGGATGGGAATATTACCTGAGTATAGAGAATATTTACCTGACGAAGAGTAAGAAGAAGGAGAAGAAGAAGAAGAAGAAGAAGAAGAAGTAGAAGAAGAAGAAGAAGAAGAAGAAGAAACATAATACAAATACAAACAATAAAACACGGGCTAAAACGAAACGATGAAAAAAATAAAACTGAAAACTTCAACGAAATAAAAATTCAAAAAAGAAAAAAGAAAATAGAAGCAAGGAAGACGACTAACGAAGAAAAGTCACGTGACCAAACAAAACAAAAGAGAAAAAAAAAAAAAATTACCAGTCTGTAGGAGCAAGAAAAAAAAAAAAGTGGAAGTGTAATCAGACACAAAACACACGTAACCTGACCTGACCTGACCTTGTAGAGAATCACCACCTGGACGCAACACGACCCTGGCTGAGCGACACACTGGCCTGGCCCAACACATCACACACCTACCTGTCCTCAACACACACCTGAGCCGCAGACCTAAGTAAGTCTACCTTTATCTATACTTCAGTGGTCATTATTATTATTATTATTAGTGTTATTATTTTGTCTTTATGTGTATAGGAGATAGGTTAAGAGATATTAAAAAGATATTAAAATAGAGAGATGAAGGAAAATGTTACTTAATCGTGAAAAATATTAATGAAAAAGTAGAAATAAATAATATAATGGAAGATCAGTCTATATATGAAGGTATCTCGATTATGTTTTTTTTTTTTTTCTCGTTATTTTTCGACACACGTGCATCTGTTTTGGGAAAGTGACTATAATTACACCTGCAGAATGTCGATATTAAATTGAGGTTAACGAGGACAAAAATAATCACATTTACGTGACCGGAAAAGAAAAATTAAAAAGAAAAAAAAAGATATGAAAAAAAATTACTTGTAACCTCAAACACTTAAAAAAAAAAAAAAAAGATCCTACATACACGTGACTGTATTCATTTAAAAAAAAAAAAAATGTACACACGTGACTGTATCAACAATCTAAATTAGTTACACACGTGACTAACTATTCCCCCAAAATGTACACATGACTGTACATATTCCCAAAAATGTACACACTTGACACATTCCCACAAAAAGTACATACACGTGCCTGTTGCTGTAAATGTACACACGTGACTGTACACATCTAACCAACACGCACACACACACACACGTAACTATGACAATAAAGAAAACGAATATAGTAACTACCACAACGCACACACGCAAGTACAACCTCTTAAAAAAACGCACACAAACGTACACACAGATCTAGAATCCACTGCTAAAAACGCACACAAATACATAAACACCACTTACAAATACACACATACACGCAATAGCAAGGTCATCAAAAGCGCACACATGTAAACTAGAGTAATTCTCAGAAACGCACATATATGCAAGTAACTAGGGCCATTAACTAAACGCACATGTGACTGTAATGCATCCTTGAACACGCGTACACACATACATACATACGTACACGAGTAGACATGAGAACAAGTTATAGAAAAAAAAAATCAATAATAATAATAATAATAATAATAATAATAATAATAATAATAATAATAATAATAATCATAGGTAAGAAAGAAAAAAACAGAAAGAAAAACAGAAAAAAATAAAGTAGAAGGAAAATAAGAAAAGCAATACAAAAATAACAACGAATATACAACAACAACAACAACAACAACAACAACAACAACAACAAAAAAAAAAAAAAAAAAAAAAAAAGAATCAACACGAAAGAAAACGAAGAACACAGAAAAAAACATGAAAAATAAATTGAAAAAAGAAAAAATATATATAAAAAAGCAAACATTGGAAGAAAAAAAAATAAAAAAGGAAGCCAAAAAAAATAAAAATAAAATAAAATAAAATAAAATAAAATAAAATAAAACAGATGTATAAATAAAATCAAAAAAAGAATAGTTAACAACCTCAATTAAGGTGACAGGTACTATAACAACCTCACTAACAACTACAGGTAACAGGCCACCAATTAAGAACAGGTGACCTCGCTAACCTAGTTCTGAGCAACAGGTAACCTCATTAATAGCGACAGGTGAGATAGCTGACTATTCTAGACCAGGTAACGTCATTAGAAGTAACAAGTAACCTAATTAAGTGACAGATAACCTCATTTAATTACAGGTAAACTCATAAATAGTGACAGGTGCGACAGATATCCTCATTAAGTAATATGTTTGACAGGTAACATCATTAGGAGCCACAGGTGTAACAAGGCTCTAATTAGGGCCGACCAGGTGTAAAATGGCGGCCACCTAGAAGTAGCCATCCAGGTGAATACGTATATTTTGAGGATTAATTAATTATTCAGGTACAGGAAGGCACAGTGGAAAAGGAATGTAAATATTTGATATCAACAAGACTCATTATCAGAAACTCTCTCTCTCTCTCTCTCTCTCTCTCTCTCTCTCTCTCTCTCTCTCTCTCTCTCTCTCTCTCTCTCTCTCTCTCTCTCTCTCTCTCTCTCTCTCTCTCTCTCTCTCTCTCTCTCTCTCTCTCTCTCTCACGCCCAAAATAACGCAGGACTTCCCCATACAACCCTATCCACGCCCTTCTAGCAGTAATTAAGTACCTCCCCTCTACACACTCTTCCCTCCTCCTCCTCCTCCTCCTCTTCTTCACCTTTCTGTGGTTATCGTCCATCTATCACGTGCCTTGCCAGTCGACCTTGATGTAATAGGTAAGTGGTTACTGCTACTATTACTATTACTACTGCTACTACTACTACTACTACTACTACTACTACTACTACTACTACTATGAAAATTCCTCTTCCTCCTAATCCTAATCCTTGTACTTTCATTATTACTATTACTCCTTCTATTACTCTTCTTTCATCTTCTTTTTCTTCCTTATCCTCTTTCACACTGCACCTCTTTCGTATTCTTTTTGTCTCCTCCTCCTCCTCCTCCTCCTCCTCTTCGACTTCCTCTTCACTTATTTCGTGTACCATCATCATCACCGCAAAATGTGTGTGTGTGTGTGTGTGTGTGTGTGTGTGTGTGTGTGTGTGTGTGTGTGTGTGTGTGTGTGTGTGTGTGTGTGTGTGTACGTAACAAGCCCCAATTGTCCCCCCAAGAGGGAACGCGTGCGTCACGATACTCACACACACACACACACACACACACACACACACACACACACACACACACACACACACACACACACACACACACACACACACACATAAATAAATAAATAAAAACGAAAAACGAAACACGAAAACTAAAAACTAAATGACAAAGAAAAATTTAATCACATTTCTTTTCTCTTACTCCTTCTCCTCACTTACTCCTTCCCCTCCCTGCTACTCCTTCCTACTCTCCCTCACTCACTCACTCACTCGGTTAGGATCAATGAAGGCGGAAAATGGCTTGCCTTACCCCGCAAAGAGTGGGCGAGGGGAGAGGGGAGAAAGGGGAGAGAGGGGTTAGAGGGGAAAGGGGAAGGGAGGAAAAGGAGGGAAGGAAGGAAGCAAATTAGGTC
>JAXIVD010001673.1:42500-78105 GCA_036785275.1 Cancer borealis
GGTGGTGGTGGTGGTGGAGGTGCAGAGTCTCCAAGAGGTGGTGGAGGTGTGCATTCTGATGGAGGTTCAGATGCAGCCTCCATCGCCTCCTCTGTCAAACTACCACAAATCCATGGTTCACCTACAGCCCCTGAGAGTGCCCGATCAGGAAGGGCTTCAGGGATGGCTACAGCGTCCTCCTCCGCTGTTACTACTAGGTTGGAACCCCTCGATTCCTAGCCTAGCCTCCGTCACCGCCTTCGTCAGACTGTGATTCACTCGTTTCTCCTCTATTTGGGTCTCGTCACGTGCTCTCCTCCTCCTCCAAAGGTCAACGGTCATCGCCCCCCCTCCCCCAGCACGCCTCCTGAAGGGTTATCATGGGCCACACGTAACCCCACGCCCTCCTGCTATCACGTTGAGGCTTCGTATAATTTATTGCCAAAGATACGTATCGCCTCGGCCTTCTTAATTGCCATGGAGGAGGGGGCGGAGGGGGCGACGCTCCCTACTAATCCAGGCGGGCACTGTATCACCCTCACTTATCGCTGTGGAGGTCCCTAGGGCGTGAGGCAACACTCCACAACGCCCACCCGTCACTCCCCCATCAATACTCCCCCCCTTCCCACCCCAACACTGGCTAAGGGAAGGGGAAGGAGTGTAAGGGGAGGAGGAAGAGAAAGAGTAAAGTTTCGGTAAAATACCATAAACATTTTGGGTTAAAATGAGAACTGATAGAAAGATTTTTTTTTTTTTTTTTTTTTTTTTTTTTTTTCTTACGGAAAAATATGCTAACTTCTTTTTTTTTTTTTTATCATGTACACCCGATATTGATGACCAAAATTTGCTGGTTTTTTTTTTTTTTTTTTCATTACTACCAATCTATAGTTTGGTCATTCAATCCTACAAGTTCATGTCATAATTAAAAAGTATGAGACCTTCCTTAACTTGTACTGAAACATCTTGCTTGTTAAAAAAAATACTCATTGAAAATCACTACTTATTTCAATGTCAGATGAAAATTTAGTTTAATAATATTTCGTCTTTTAATGACCTTGAAAACTAGGCAGTCGATACCTTCCACACTAACCACTCACCACTAATTACCTTACACCCTAACAAGCAGCCTCGGAGCTAACCATGTTACTACTATTACTCCTCCGTGTCCTGAAACCATCGCTACCAATCAAGTATTCATTTAATAATACGCAATTCACCTTCAAATACAATTATAGTCTATGAAATAAATATACCTTATCCTTCTACATGTGTTCCTGTTCTTTCATTCCTACCTGTCATGCCCCCCCGCCCCCCCACACCCCACCTGAGCCCGTGATTACAGGTAAGGTACACATAAGTACACACGAAGACACCTTTAACTCCCTTGGGTATCAAATGGAAGGGAAAAAAATAATACCAAGACCACAATAGTCAAGGGGAGTAATTGCAACACACACACACACATACACACACACACACACACGAGGCCACCATAAACTTTACCACCACCACTAGAAAGAGGAGGAGGAGGAGGAGGAGGAGGGACAAGAAAGAGAAAAAAAAACATAGCAACACAACAACAGAAACTAGATAGACAATGCGCCTAACGGGGTAACAGAAGGAGGAGGAGGAGGAGGAGGAGGAGGAGGAAGGGGCACTTACTTGACGCCCTCCACTTGGAAGGGCATAAGGGCATCTTGTAGCCTTGAGTCCAGCCCAAAGAGATCAATAAACTCAGCTGGAACTTTCTTCTCCACCGACTCCAACGCCTGCAGGAGAACGTGGTGTTAAGGAAGACAAACAGCAAAGAGATAAAGAGATTAAAAAAAAGTACTGATTCTCCTACTATCTATATACAAAATCAGTCACTAAAATTACATATCATATTTTTCTTCCGTTTTTTTTTTTTACTTTCTACTCAATCTTTCCCTTCCTTCCCTTTCCTTCCTTCCCATGCTCGCCCCTCCCGTCCTATCCTTTAACAGTCCTACCCTTCGCTCTCCCTTCTACTTGTCCCGTTACTAAATCGCAGTTCAACCATCAAAAGAAAAGAAATAATGGATTAATTCTAGTGAAAATGTTCCTCTTTAAATACACTGAACATGTACGGAGTATATTTAATGCATATAACGTTTTAGTGTGTGTGTGTGTGTGTGTGTGTGTGTGTGTGTGTGTAAATATACACACACACACACACACAGTAAACTAGCAAAATAATTATATAACTAATTAGTATAGACCAATAATAACGTTCAATGACTGACGTAGATATTAGTACTACACACTTAATGATTAAACAACACTATAATTACCCCATCTAATTGAGTTCAAAATAATGACTACAGTACTAGACATAATTATCATATCACTATCAGCACCTCACCTACAAATGTCAGCAGATGTAGTAATTATCATAACTCTTAATAATATCACACCAGATAATACTAACTAATTACATTACAATTTACTCACTAATCGATATAACAGTTCTTGAAATAAACAATATGCAAATCAAATTAAACAGATCACTAATAAAACCAAAAATAATCAGCATAACAAATACAGACATACGATCATATATTTTTTTGAGATATCACACACACACACACACACACACACAGACACAGAGGGAGGGAAAGCAGCATGCAACACAAACCACAAAATTCGATCCAGTGAGTGTTGCAACATAATAGGAATACCGTAAATTAATTGTTATAATTATGACCATCAATGAGAGGGGCTGGTTCTTGCATTTAGTTCCAAGGCCACGTACCAGGAGGAGGAGGTGGAGGAGGAGGAGAGTAAAGATTGGTACAAGTGGAGGAGAAGAAGAGAATGAAAGGGGTAGAAGAAAAGTGAATAATATTTTGGCAAGAGCAATTTGAATGTAAGAGGAGAAAGGGAAGAAAGGTGCCATAATTGAGAATGGAGGTATGTATAGTATAGAAAAAGAATACAAGGATGGTAAGGAATGGTTAAAAAAAAAGGAGACTAGCGTTAATAAGAGTGAAGAAAGTGATAGAAGAGAAGAGAGAAAAGAAGGAAAGAATGAAGTAAGGGAGGAACAAACAAGACAAAGACAAACACAAACACACACACACATACATACACACCTTCAACACAAACTGAGGCAAGGATTGTATCTCCACCTCAGGCTGCAGGGGTCGTAATGCCGCCACCAGCTTCATATGTTCATTCACCTTGAAGCTCCATATCCGAGTCTTGTAATCTGCACCATACCAAGGAACACAAACATTAACTTAAAGGGATGTGCTATCATGACCTTCTGTGACCTGATTCTGATGTGACCAAGACTTCCTACTGGCCTGGGTTTATAGTGTGACCTACTCCCATGGGTGTCCTGGGTGTGGTTTGACCTATTCCAGTATAGGTGTGTAGCCTTGTAAATGTGCTGTGACCTTCTCTGTATATTTGAATAGATGGTTCACTGGTCTGCACCAAGTATTGACTGAGTGACATAAGCTTTCATTGGGTTTTAAGAATAGTGGATAATTTCAAGTGATGCATAAAAATGTTCACAATATTTGAATTACAACTGCAAACATATATATTCATGCTTTAGACAGTTTAACTGAGTGTTTAACCTTTTGGAATGCACTGAGCACATATGAGTAAGTCAGGACACAACACCGCTACTCAGGTACTCATGAATAAGGTCAGGAAAGGTCAAAGGACTTACCGTAATTCCTGGAGGTCATTGTTTTGAAGACCTGGATGGTGGCTGCGTGGAACATGGAAGTAATGACTTTAAACGTAGAGACGGAGGTCAATGTGAAGGAAACAGTGACAGCCTTGGACGGTTTTGGTGCTGTGGAAAAAAAAAAAGTGTTCTAGAGAGTAGTAATAATAATTTGTCTTACTGGAATATTAAAACACATATACATTACTCAACATAACCTTTCCTTATCCAATGAAATTATCAAATAAATTATGATCGATTAATTTCCAAAACTAAACATCATTGGATCTCTAGACTAGTTTTACACCTTCATATCCTCCTCCTTGTCCTTGGAATCACACCTCAGATGGCAAAGAGTCACCTCCAGAATCTTAGAGTGAAATACTATTATGTACTACAATGTCATCTCTTTGTGGAATATCATTAGTGGACATCCTACCTTAAGCCTCTGATATGCCTATCTAATATAATACACAAAACTATTTCATTACAAATTTCCCTCTTACCAGCCTGATTTGGTGCATGCATTGTATCACTGGTGCTGGGATGGACAGGCTGTCTGGAAGGCTGTGAGAACTGTCTGGGAGGCTGTGGGAACTGTCTAGGAGGCTGTGGGAACTGTCTAGGAGGCTGTGGGGGCTGTCTAGGAGGCTGTGGGGGCTGTCTAGGAGGCTGTGGGGGCTGTCCGGACGAAAGGATGGCAGCAGGCATTGGTGGAGCAGTGAGGCCTTGTTCTCTGGCCTTTCTGACAGCTTCCTGCCTCTCTCGTGCCTTCCTCTTGTTCTCCTCTATACGCTTCAGTACATCAGGAGGAAAGGTGGAAGTGGTCTTGCTTGGTGCCTCAATCCTTGGGTACTTGATGGGAGGCTCTGACACACCACCCTCAGGTCTAAATCCAGGCTGACAGTTCCCTGAAGTTGTCTTGATGTTGGTTGAGCTGGTATGAATGGCTCCTGAAGAAACAGAACTGGGTGGTGAATAAAAATTTGTGGCTCCAAAACCTGATGGTCGGACTGTTGAAGTAGACACAGAAGGCGCTGAAGTAGGATTGGAAGAGTGTGGAGTAAACTTTGGATGACCTGTAGTGGATGGTGGAGCAGGTGGAGCAGGTTGTGAGGTTCCTGAGATAGGTTGCTGATGTCCTTGGTTGAATTGCGGGGTCACAGAGCCTCCTAAAGCAGCCAGTTTCTGTTGTCTAATCTGCAATGCCTTCAACCGGTTCTGTTCAGCCCTAAGCCGCTGACTTTCTGTTAGTTGGCTCATGATGCTCTAACATTGATGTCTACCTGTGGGCTGATAATGTCAAAATGTAAAAACAAAACAAAAAAACATCAATGGTGCAATAATGAGTAATGTAATAAACTTTGCCTCTAATGTATGGAGTAAGATTTTTTTTTTTTAGGCATCTCATTGCAATAAATAATACACTCACCAGCTGACTCCTGCATGGCATAATGTATAGGTAATTAAAACTATTAACCTAGCACGTAAGATTAACTCTAGAAACCCATTATTATGAAGTTATATGTGGCATTAGGTATAATTTAGAAGTACCCTAACTATTTCAACCCGTTAGGATATTCAACATGACTGTTAGATTATATGAGGCAGTTAGGAGACTATGTGTGCTAGTTAAGAGTGTGTACGTAGCAGAAGGCTATACGTGAGTTAATAAAACCAATCTTTACTACCAAAATATCAACTGTTACAATGAAGGTAACGAGTGAGATGAAGGATGACGTAACATAATGACAAAGTACAGTAATAATGGAATTTTTTATCATTAAAATAGACCTAGGGTGGTTAACAAAAACTAGAATTCCTTAAATATATTCAACACTAATGATAAGGATTACATTAGATACGTAACTTCAAATAGGCTGTTATTTCCATCCATTTATTCACTACCTACAGCATCACAGGTATCTAGAAGTGTATATTTAGGAGGCAAATAAACCTAATGCCAACTATACATAATTTGAGGGATGTACACCTGTTGTAGGAGTGACTATATAATAATTTACCTTAAAAAAAAGATAACGTTTAGCTGTCCTTCCTCCCGCCTTGCAAGGTTTGTTATGATCACGTGACCTCTAGAATAGTGATGGGAGTTTCGGCTCTTTTTCAGAGCCGATTCTTTCGTTCTCGTTCACTCAATAGAGCCAGTACACACACACACACACACACACACACACACACACACATGTTTCTCTCTCTCTCTCTCTCTCTCTCATAGAAATGCTACATAACTACCAGACTATAATTTCCAAAGAGTAGGCTGTATAAAACTAGAACCGCAAAGCCCTTCATATTTATTAACAATCATATAAAGCCATACAACCAATATAAACTGTACCACATACATACATACATATACATACACCAACCAAACAAGCTTTCCATACAATTGAATTTTTATCTTTCTATATATAGCTAAGTTCCTCCATACAACTCATGTTAAAAGACAATTCACATTCCAAATTATAAAAAGGTAGAAAATGAATTAATAAAAAAAATATCTTTGAACAATACAAAATAAACCTGAGCATAACCTCCATACAATATATTAATTATTTCTGCCACACTAAATTCACGTTTCCACCACATTAAGCATAGAAAAATATAGTTCTCAAAACACATTGCACTTAACAATAATACAATCATTTCCCAGCTTTACATAGATATAGGATAACACTGTAATGCAATATTGATATAATCTTGACAGTAAGGCTGGAAAAAAAATTGTTTCCTGAATACACATTTTCATTATTATAAAACTAAACATTAAACTTGTCTTTTTGTTTCATTTGCTCATTAAGTTATCATAAGCACTAAGAGGAGGAGGAGGAGGAGGAGGAGGAGGAGGAGGAGGAGGATCTAGAATTACAATAATACACACATGAATAAAGAAGAAAGACATAAAAAAATATATATATCATAAAATACAGGAAATTTGTGCCATCAAAACATTAAACAATAAAAAAAGGAAATTAGGTTAGGGAAAAAAAATTGAATCACCAGATCAACACCAAAAGAACTCCTCCAGTTAATGAAGTCTTCCTGGTTAGGTTGTCTTGAGAAGGCGTTCACTCCAGGAGGTGAGTGCGCCGTGAACCCTAAGAGTGAACCCCAGGCCAGCAAGGACACTTACCAGGGTCACTAGGAAGCCAACAGCCTCAAAGATAAAATGAGGTGCAAATATCGCCCACATCATGAGGTGTTTGCGCAGGATGAACGTTGCTAATGATGTACAGAACACCTGGGGAGGGAGGCACAGGTTAATTATTTCCTCCAGATTCATAGGCGTATTCTAAACAATAATAAAGAGAGATAACTGGGAGACTGTAATGTGTAAGGATGAAATGTATGGACTGATGTAACAGTAAACATCTAAAGTAAGAAAAGTTAATCTACTGGCAAGAAATGAACTGCTTTTTATACTGTTTTCAACTTCGTTTGTTATGTGATGCTGGTTATGATGTGTTAATAGTTGACGTTCAAATTAAAACTGCAACAAGATTATTCTCATTAAACAGGAGCTTGTTTCAGCATCACTTATTGCAATTTGTGGCCAAAATATTTTCAGGCACCTCATTGACTTCCCTTCTTTATTAGCTGCCTCACCTTTGCTGCATGAAGGAAAGTGTAGGAGAGGGCAGTGGCCAACAGGGACTCCCTCATCACATCAGGGTCCTCCACCAGCAAGAATTCTCCCCGGCTTGCCTCGTCACCATCAAAACTGTTATCCCAAAACAAATGAATGAATGCACAATAACAAGTCAGTAAAGATGATGCCATTGATAAATTCCAGCAAGACGTAGCTAGTGGCTAGGAAGTTTCCTCACCGGTTGCCTCGAAGACTTGGAAAGAGAACACCCAGGGCGAGGGGCGCCACCACCATCAGCGGGAGGGACAACCCAAACAGAATGTAGGAGGAGAAGGTGTTGAGGCCCACTAGGAGTGCTGGGGCCCAGTTCCCAACATTATGGTTTCCCTCCACCCCAATAAAGGCAGCAGACCAATGAAGTGCAGGGAGGACAGGCTGGTGGCCAGTCGAGTAGAAGCCGTGAATGCTGAGTGTGAACCACAGACACACTGCCAGCCATCCAGGCTTCACTATTTCTTCTGTGGTAGGCAAAGAAGTTTTGGGTCTTCCCAGTGATTTATATTTCAACATAGTTACTGCATGTAGTGCATAAATTTGAAGAAATTTATCTAGTTTATGATTGACTAAATATACACGTAAGAAATGGACTTACTTCTATTACAACAAGAAGAACGAATACTTACTCAAGTTATGGCATATTTTTAGTTTCCAAAGTGCTTGCAACAGGAGGGAAGCACTAGCTGTCAGTAGCAGTAGCAGAACAGCCCCACTCAGACCATCACCAGCCACCAGCACCAGCACCACCATCACCACCATCAGCATTGCCATTAGTGGGGCTGAGATGGCTGTTGCCAGTCCATACACCACAGGAATGTTGGGTCCCTCGCTGCTCTGTTTTTCCAATAATCTTTGGCACAGTTGAGGTATCACCACACTTGGGTTGTCAGAGACAAGCTGACGGTTCTTTCTGTTGGATGGAGGCAGCTCATATATGAGGAGCGGCACACAGCTCAGCACTGCCACATAAACCATCGCAGCACCATATATTACCCGTGGAGGAATTAAATGTCCCGAGATGGTGAGGTTGTGGGCAGCCATGACAGCTTGGATGGCCCACCACACACCCACTAACAAGCTGCACATTATGGGCACAGTCCTCACCAGCAGCACCGCCAGCCTGGTGCCATTCAGGTTGCCACAGAGCAGCAGCCACCGCCGTGGCAACCACACCACCAGTGCCAGGGAGAGCACACTGGTAAAGTAGCGCCAGTTGTGCAGGTGGTGGGGCAGACCTGAGAGTGGCACCTGGGCCTGGTTGGGGATGCACCAGTACTGCTCTTCACGGCACCGCCAGAACCACACACTGCACCGCACACACACCACTCCCACCAACCATCCAACAACACATATCACACTAAATACATTGCCAAAGAGTTTCAATACCTTCCCACTAAGTGTGGAACCCTTTTTAACTCCCATTATAAAAATTAACAGCAAGATATACAAAGTTATGAATGAAATCAAAATGAAACCAACACCATAACTTTCCATTACTACATAACTATTTGAGAAACTCCCAAATAGTAGTATACTTATGAGTGACAGGGAAATATAATCTGTTACCTTAAAATCTAAATTCAATTTTGTAAAATTCTTCCTATAAGCATACATCCAAAGTAATATCAAGACACTAGCAGCATAGCCAAAAAAGACAAAACCAGAGTATTGACACAACGCAAACAATAAGTTAACAATAACAGTGAGAATCAATAATCTTTTTATCAAATGTATTTTGATATCTGTAAGAACATTGCAATAAATAAACAGTCCAGCCATGACCAACACACTTAACATCAAGAGGAGACCACTTATCATTTCCAGAACATCAAATCGTGCCCAAATTTCCTCACACATCAGCTTGGCCAATGTTAAGTACTCGGAGAAAGCCACCTTTTGAGCTCTTCTTGTAGACTCTGTTGATG
Source organism: Cancer borealis (assembly GCA_036785275.1). NCBI lineage: Eukaryota > Metazoa > Arthropoda > Malacostraca > Decapoda > Cancridae > Cancer > Cancer borealis. The sequence continues at coordinate 51,769 of JAXIVD010001673.1, forward strand.
TCTTCCCTTCCAGGAGCTCTAACTTGTGCCATAGGTCCTGAGGAAAGGAATTCCCCATTTCCATGTAGACTCTGAGGTACCTCTTCACCTGCTGCACATTGAAGTAAAGTCCAAGGTTTCTCTGGCGGTCTGCCTCCTCACTGCTCATTCCTGCTGTCACCAAAATGTCCTCCATCACCTTGCCCAAGCTAGAGAAGGGTACTGGCACTCCGAGAGCCAGAGCTAGCGTAGGCACCAGATCTACTTGGGCGACAGGCAGAATGATGGCTGCTGGAGGGGGCAAGTGGAGAGAAGGGCTGTACACAAAGAGGGCAGCCTCCACCTCTTCCTTGGAATCACCGCCGTGGTCCCCAGTCTTGGTCATGCCATGGTCCCCAAGTACCACCAGTAAGGTATTGTTGTCCATGCTTGCAATGACTTGCCTGCCAGACAGATTAATGTTTATTCAGTTCCACTGTAAACACAGGCTATGGCTGACCACCAGGAACAGTGTAATGACATACATGCCCATGATAATAAAGAAAATAAATAAACATATAAAATAAAACACAACAAATACTCACATGACAAATTCATTCATTTGGGTAAGCTTGGCAGCCATACTGGAGTGGTTGGGGCCATAACGGTGACCACAGTGATCCACTCCAAGGAAATGAGCAATAATCACCTCCCAGTCGTCCCGGGCCATCTCCTCCCCCAGATGACTCCACACCCCACGGTCCACAGAGTGCAGGTCCATTACGTTAAACGATGAATACAGGTGAGAACGACTGAACCTGAAACACGAGTCAAAGTTCTTTTTATTCACAATGTTCAATGATTGCACATCAACAAAAACTGGTCACTTATCTTCCACTTGAGGCATATATCCCATAAAACTTCAAATAACAGGCATTTTGAAGGAAAAACAATAACTCAATAGATGCAGTTTCATATCAAGAAGACACATACATACAAAAAAATCATGAATGAGCAAATAACACAATATCTCAAGCTAATAACAAGGTGAAAATATTATTCTGAGTGACATTATGATACGTCAACCCTCCTCACCGTCCTGGGAAAAGTCCTTTCCATGTATCGTCGCCGAGAATAGAGATGCGTTTCCCGTGCTTCGCCAGCTGATCAATGATGTTGTCCTCCTTTATTTCCTTACTGTAGTATGGAGCATAGGAGTAAAGAATGACACCCTAACATATTATTTATCTCTATGTCTTTATCCTCAAATCAACATTTCTTGAAGGAACTAGTCACTAAACTTCACTATGTATTCTACTAACATGAATCATGCCTAGTACAACTTTCACTATATTTACATCTTAGTAACATCCTACAGTCATTATACAACACACGTTTTACTCAATAACAGAAAAAAAAATATATGAGCGTTGGTTCTCGTACCTGGCAAAGTTATCACTGGCGTCAATGAATGTTGGGAGACTTCCAGTAGCGAGTCCCTTGAGGCGCTGCATGGTGGTGGTAGGAGCATCTGCCAGGAAGGGGCTGAGCAGGGCTTCACGTGGATGTTGCTTTACCATCTCCCAAAACACTGGCATTTTGTTTTGATAGGGTAAAGCATCTTCGTCTTTAATGGTAGTGTTGTAGAGTGCAAAGTCATACCTCAAAGCATCTATTAGAAGTATTACGGTCTTCTTGAAGGGTGGGGTCATCCAGCAGCCTTCCCTTGCCACTACTGCTGCATGGGATAGTTCGCCAGTTTCCCTTATGTGGGCTGACTTTGCAGCATTAAAGTCGTCACATGTTGAGTTAGAGGGAACAACTTGCCTGGTGAGGAGGAAGCCGTGACTAAACACCAAAAGTCCAACTGTCAAGAGTTCAATCACGCAGAAGAAGATGGCCACCACCTCACAGTTTCTATACCTTGTCTTCTGCATATTCACAACATCTGTAATAATAACAGTTAACAATAATGATGATGAGTTATAATAACCCTTGCCTGTTTACTACCTTACTATTTGTGATCGCTTGTGGCAAGGATCCACACACTCATCTAAATAAGGGCAGATTTGTCAGACTTTCACTTCGACAAGATCGGAATATTAAGATGAGACAAGATAAGATTATTAACCTTTCATTTATATGGAGTTATGTCACGTACTTAATCTCTGCTAGATGAACAGGGAAACAGTATAAAAGGAAGTTTATCCAAAATGTCTCCACCTAGTTAAAGACTTAAGCTCCAGTTCACACGATTTACAACAAGGAAATACGACTGCAGGTTTGCGTGACAGGTAAAATAAATATCTAACTGTATATTCATCAGTGATTCTCCAATATACCTCCCTCTAATAAACAAGCAGGTATGCACTACTTACTTGGCAAACACGGAGCAGAAGGATGTTACCATGTCAGGTAATGCAGAGACACCGGCAGAACCGAACGAGACGTGAATGTAAACAATGGTAGTAAAAGACTTGATCTTGAGGCTAAGCCCACCATAAAGGCCCGTCTACACTAGGACACTAGGACTGCCCAGTCGTAAATCTTCAATAAACAATAATAATATGAGGTTAACGTAAAAGATGTATAGATTCAATTAGATAGAACAGATAACGCTCGTTCTAATGAGCTAGAGTATATTGTAATTGGTTTCTAAACAACCGAGAAAATGTCAATTGTATAATCCTTTTTGCCACATAAATTACATCTTCCTCATTTTCTCGAATGCTATTAGAGATATTAGAAATATTTTTGCTGCATCTGATAGATATTTAAAAACTCTACAACTTTCTCTCAATACATATTTGCCTAAGACTAATAATTACTAAGTAAAATGACGCTTTTAACCTTAATTTTGGTCATTTTTCCGGTAAAAATAATAAAAAATAAATATTTCCGTCATAGAAACGGGAAAGAGCATATGAATTGAAGCTGTAAATCTTCAATAAACACTAATAAGCTATATGGAGCCAGTTTTCTTGAATTTAAATTTGTTGACCAAAATTGACCTGAAACCATTAATTTGTATAGGGGAAACGATTTTCTCCCGTAGACTTTAACGGCGCCCAAGTCTCTCCCGCAGGGAGACACTTTTTATTAAATAACGCGAAAAGTTTGAGGTTAACGTAAAAGATGTACAGATTCAATTAGATAAAACAGATAACGTTCGTTCTAATGAGCTAGAGTATATTGTAATTGGTTTCTAAACAACCGAGAAAATGTCAATTGTATCATCCTTTTTGCCACATAAATGACATCTTCCTCATTTTCTCGAATGCTATTAGAGATATTAGAAATATTTTTTGCAGCATCTGATAGACATTTTAAAACTTTACAACTTTGTCTCAATACATATTTGCCTAAGACTAATAATTACTGAGTAAAAGGACGCTTTTAGCCTTAGTTTTGGTCATTTTTCCAGTGAAAATAATAAAAAATAAATATTTCCGTCAGAGAAACGGGAAAGAGCATATGAATTGAAGCTGTAAATCTTCAATAAACACTAATAAGCTATATGGAGCCAGTTTTCTTGAATTTAAATTTGTTGACCAAAATTGACCTGAAACCATTAATTTGTATAGGGGAAACGATTTTCTCCCGTAGACTTTAACGGCGCCCAAGTCTCTCCCGCAGGGAGACACTTTTTATTAAATAACGCGAAAAGTTTGAGGTTAACGTAAAAGATGTACAGATTCAATTAGATAAAACAGATAACGTTCGTTCTAATGAGCTAGAGTATATTGTAATTGGTTTCTAAACAACCGAGAAAATGTCAATTGTATCATCCTTTTTGCCACATAAATGACATCTTCCTCATTTTCTCGAATGCTATTAGAAATATTTTTTGCAGCATCTGATAGACATTTTAAAACTTTACAACTTTGTCTCAATACATATTTGCCTAAGACTAATAATTACTGAGTAAAAGGACGCTTTTAGCCTTAGTTTTGGTCATTTTTCCAGTGAAAATAATAAAAAATAAATATTTCCGTCAGAGAAACGGGAAAGAGCATATGAATTGAAGCTGTAAATCTTCAATAAACAATAATACGCTATATGGAGCCAGTTTTCTTGAATTTAAATTTGTTGACCAAAATTGACCTGAAACCATTAATTTGTATAGGGGAAACGATTTTCTCCCGTAGACTTTAACGGCGCCCAAGACTCTCCCGCAGGGAGACACTTTTTATTAAATAACTCGAAAAGTATGAGGTTAACGTAAAAGATGTATAGAGTCAATTAGATAGAACAGATAACGCTCGTTCTAATGAGCTAGAGTATATTGTAATTGGTTTCTAAACAACCGAGAAAATGTCAATTGTATAATCCTTTTTGCCACATAAATGACATCTTCCTCATTTTCTCGAATGCTATTAGAGATATTAGAAATATTTTTGCTGCATCTGATAGATATTTAAAAACTTTACAACTTTCCATCAATACATATTTGCCTAAGACTAATAATTACTAAGTAAAATGACGCTTTTAACCTTAATTTTGGTCATTTTTCCGGTAAAAATAATAAAAAATAAATATTTCCGTCAGAGAAACAGGAAAGAGCTAATCCAATGCTGTATTACTTTTTTCCTATTTGTCTACCTCTGCACACAAAGAAAAAAGTACCTAGTACTGTATTACATTTGCTGAGGCGACATACAGCTTGAGGTGTAATTTGCAGAATCTTTTTGTTAATTAAAAATGTTTTGCCCATGGTAGGCAATAGGTTTTCAGGGACAGACTTCCCAACTCTCTGCCTTGCATGGGACATACAATTTTTAGGCTGCACGGAACATCATTTATATATTCACTTGTATACACTTGTAATCATTGGTCAGATATTGCACACATATATTAACCTAATACTTCTGTACCTAACTGGTCTTCCACAAAATGCTTGAATATGGGTAAAAAGGTAAAGCAAACATTCAATATTTTCACTATATCAATAGTTGTTTTATTCTTACTTTGAAAAATAAAATATTAAAGATTTAAAAGCACTTTCCATAGATTACTGTTTTGTTTCTATCCTTTTCACTGTTTCGTCGTCACTCTTCTCTTACAGCCTAGAGAAATTATTATCAAAGTAGGACTCGGTGGTAGGCAGGCCAAGGATGCTGGCCTGCCCACCACCAAGGGTTTGTGTTGATATCTGGTCAGGTACTGTGGCCATTCCCATCCAGGCTGTCATTGCATATTGAACCTCGTGTTCTCACAGACTCAAAACACTAGATGAACTGTATTTACAGGACACTTTTCATTCCATGGAATGGACTTGTGTGTGTGTGTGTGTGTGTGTGTGTGTGTGTGTGTGTGTGTGTGTGTACAAAATTCCCATAATCATATATCTATCATGCAATCTTTTATACATTAACTATCAAATCAAAAGGTTGAGAACTACCTTAACGTAAATAATATTTAGAGTAATCTGTTAAAATATACTAACTTATCCTAAGGCATAAAAGGAAGAGAAAAATCTGACAGCTGTTAGAAATATCTAAAACTTTTCAAATAAAAACTATTCTCACATTTCAGTTATTATTTTATGGTCCCTGTGTGTGTGTGTGTGTGTGTGTGATTAAAGAGGTGATCAAATAATCCGCCCAAATTAGGCAAGGACCATACAGTTCTGCTAGGGTTAACGAAAGGATGCTACCTCTCTTACCGAGAAGCTGCCGTGAGCCAGGATCGAGCTTGCAACATTTAAATTACGAGCCAAGCACTGTACCACAGAGCCACCCCAATACGTGTTAATGTGTATCTGTGTGTGTGTGTGTGTGCGTTTGTAGAAATATAACTTCCATTTCATGTAATGAACGTGTGTACATATATACACATCATACACTCATTATCTCACACACATCATCCATACAATCATGTGCATACATGCACACACACAAAATATATTTCTGTGCTAAATTACTTCCAAGCAATCTCTACATATACAAAAAAGCTGTGAACATTGGAAGGTTGGTGAGCCAAGCCTTAACATGAGGCATGGAGAAGCCTGGAAGAGGGTGGAGGAGTGTGCACACACCATGGTCACCCACCCACCATACCACACCACACACCTTTGTACTCGTGGCCCTTCTAATCATTTACAAACCCAATCCAAAAAGGCCTGCTTTTTTCAACCTTAGTATAGAAATAAAAAAATGAGATTAACCGATTCCTTAGTCCTTAAGAAATTTAACACGGACTGATATCTACAATGAAACATTTATTCAAGTGTGATGTATTCCAATGCATAGCCACATAATCAGCAAATGACTGCTGCAATCAATTGCCAACAAAATAAGTTTCTACTAAACTTAAATAACTATTACAAAATTTTTGGAGGCCCTGTAATTTACAGATGAGTAATGAGGTGACATGAGATGACCTTGTGGAAAAAAAAAATGCCGGGTGGCAGCTGGTTGCCATGGCCATACAAACCACACTGGCAACACTGAGCTCCTCCTCCACTGGGGGTCACACTCCCGTGGCTCCCAGGCACAGGTAAGTCACAGGGGAGGGTCTTCTCCATGTCACATGGAGACGGGGACTAAACGTGAATATAAAGTTTTAACTTTGAAAAACAATGTTTAGAGCATTCACTGAATGCCTTTAAATATCTATTTTCTAGGATACAGAGCTGGGACACAAACATTTACATGAAATTAACAGTTTGGATGGACCTTAAATGTACATGAAAGTAGTTTTATAAATTAAATCAAGTCATGGGACACGATGACCCATTATCACTTAGCAACATATATTTGGTTCAGATCAACAGGAGGCAACACTTACCGACAAACAGCAGAAAGTGGGTCATCGCTCTCTACTTCCTGTGTGAGAACTTAATCTCCTTACTTAATATCATAGAAGCTAATCCTTCCTGCACGTGACAGCCTAGCCCCCCAACATACTACCAGTAGCTGGACACCCGTGGCCATGGGACTTAGGCCTCTCCCGAACACCAACACAGTCATCTCAACCTGACCTTTGGCACTTGGATATTCAGAGAAAATCTTGACCAAAGACACCAAGGTCACATTCTTGCAGCCAGGCCCACGGATCTGAGACTATCGATGTGTCTCAGTCAGTACTATAGCATTGGCTCCCCATCAGCCTTGAACTTCTTCACAGTTACCGGTGACCTGTTGTCTGACGCTGGTCGCCTCATTACTGCCTTTTGACCCCCGGCTGCACTGCCTACCACAGAATCTGGGCAGACAAGAAAACAGTTTAGTACAGCATTGGTTGAAAGGAAGGCCACAAACTGAATGGATGGACAGTGTGAAAGGAACACTGAAAGAAAGATGACTGTGCATGATAGAACTGAATGGATAGAAGTGGTGAATGCATGAGTAAGGACGAGATCTTCAAGGAGGTTCTCACACATATGGTGCGACCTCTTTAAGCAAGAAGGGCAGATATGCATACCTTTTACTTCTATCTTCCTAACCAGGCAACAAATAGACTAATAGTGAAAGCTGAAACTAGGGCAAAACATCAATGACTCCATACCTTGCAACCACCTGACTTGAGTGGCTGGGCCATAGCCTTTGTCATTTCTGGCAGCTATTCGGAAAATGATGGCAGGTTTATTGGTGGTATCAATGTGTGCTGCTGCCAGCTGAGTGTTGAGCACCGTGCACATGTTGCTGGCACCACAGTATACACGCATAAATGCAAGGTGTGCACCTCCACTACCAGTCTCCTGAAAAATGGTAAACATGTTCAGATGATGAAAACCTTGAAGCACATATAAATCTATAAATTTCAATTTGACTTCAATACAGAACTGTTCTCTTTTCTGCCATGAATAAGAATAATGAGGAATAAAAAATCAATCAAATTCTGTGTACATCTCCCTAAGAAAGATGAGACAAGTGACATCCTCTCACCTGCTGCTGATTGCCAGCATTCTTTATTGCCAGGTAAACTGAATACTCCACAATGTCCCCAGCAGCATTCTGAGGTGGTTCCCAGGACAGGTGAGCACCTTCTGTCGACTTAGAGATCTTGATGGCTGAGGGTGCCCCAGGGTAGCCCGGGAGGCAGGTCTTGAAAGCAGACACCTCACTCCAGGGTCCTCGTCCACAGGCATTGATCCCTGCCACCCTGAACTTGTAGGCTGTACCAGGCTGTAGCTTTACTTCAACACCGCTTGCTTTCCTCTCAGTAACCTCCCCCTCGGCATTTGTGTAAGTTTCGTTCTTGATGGCCTCTGCTTCATTGGGGAGGTAATATGCTTGTACTGTGCACACGGTTCCTCGGATAATGCCCACGTCGAACCAGTTACACTCAGGCTTCTTGGTGTCATTCTGAAAGATGGAAATACCTTGTTTTTACAAATTTTTTTCAGTTAACATCATAATCTCTGCTATCTTCACTTACAAAACTCACTTATATATGTATTTCTTCATATGTGTGTGTATGATCACCTTGTCTCGGCTACTCACCTTTAGGGGATAACAGCTCATTATATAGATAAATAGATCATCAAGAAACCATAGTTCTTTGAAATTACCAAATGATCATAATTTCTCCTCACTTCCATTGTGGTTGGCTAAGGCTTGCCCTCTTAAATATACGTTGGTTCAAGGTCTACCACATATCCAGCAGAATCTACTCCCATTTACTGGAATTTACATCTAGACAATAAGAGGTTCCCGTTTTTATAGTCATGAAGGTGGAGTGTGATGCACATATCAGTCACACACAAGACACACAACTCCAACAGAATACAAGCCCTGAGTCATGATACAGGTCAGTCTACTACGTAAGCAACACTAACCGTCTCTTGGGTGAGGCCGTTGGCAAAGGTTGGGGTGGGATCCTCTGTCTTGATGGTTGGTGTAGTTGTACTGAGGGAGGAGTTGATGGCGGCTGAGGCAAGGGTGGCCAAGGGATCAGTAGTGTCCCCGGCCTCTCCGCTGCTACTTGCCGTCGCCACGCTGGGATTGGTGGGTTCAGTGATGCCGTCTGGGTCCATGGGCTCCTGTTTTATCGTGCTTTCACTGCCCTCGCCACTGACACTGTTCCCCTCCTGCCGCTTCACCTCCCCACCCTCTGAGGCGGGGTCAGACACACTGCCCTTGACTACCTGCTTTGATCCTTCCCCAAGTTGTCCCTCCCCACTGTTCTGCATTGTACTGTTGTCTGTGTTTTCCTGTGTACTGGCACCTCCGGCCGCCTGTTCACTACTCTGGTCACCTTCTGAGGGCATGATAAGACCCGCCTCGGCAGCTAGCGCAGCGAGGGCGGCGTCGGAGGTGACCGGGCCGTCCCCAACACTTGCCAAGGAGGTGGAGGGTTGACTGGAGGTGGCTGAGCTGGTGGTGCTGGTGGTGGCATGGCTGCTGGCCTGTGAGGTCACCAAGGTCACAGTTTTCTGGCCGCCAGTCGTTGTCACTTGTACTGTTACAGGTTTGCCCCCAATGGTCAGTGCCTGGAAGATTTAGGATTACAGTTATTATATATGGAAAGGTGAACAGGAAAGGTCACCCAGCAATCCAGGGATGGTGTGTGTCCCTTCCCTGCCTGATCCGTCCCTATCACCTTTATATATTCTGCCAGTGAATGAGGAAGGATATTATTGATTAATGGTTGGCAGCAATATGTTCCTTTATGAACCTGTAACATGTTCAGCAGCCTCCGTCATCCCCTGTACCTACAACACTGGAGTCAAAACAAACTTTGATCTGATACACTCTATCCCTTCATCAGTATCTCAGAACAATTCTCAGAATACAAATATTAAAAATACATGTCTATATAATTCCCTTATCTATCTGATCTTTGATACTGAAAGTGGAGAGAGGAATCAGAAGACAAAAATAGTGCACAACACTCAAAACTCTTCATATTGTGATGTAAAATATCACAAAAAATTAAGTAACCAAGGTATACCATGTACCTTGAAAAACAGTTTCACCAATTCAACTGATCCTCACCACACACAAAGCCATCAGGATGATCATTCAACTCTTACATTATGTGGCAAAGATATTTGATAACTGAGCAAAGGAAGAAAATCTTAGTACTGAGTATTAATGAAAATAAAATTCTGGACAAGTAAAACACCTCAATGGAAGTTCTTACTATAGCAGCAGTTTCTGCTTATGTTATCTACTGGAGGTGTGTGTGGTGGAACAGTGTGGCAAAAAAGATGCAGTGGAACCAATCTGGCAATCTGCTGGTCAACATTCACTTGACCTTCCCACACTGATCACAGAAGCACAACTACACCCACTTGTTGGCCAGTCTGCAGAAGCCCTTGTGTTGGCACTGCAATAATCTGTCCTGAGCCTGTGTTGAGGAGTGCAGTGGTGCTTGGTGTGCCAGTTTTGGCAGCTATGGTGACCGTCTTGGTGTTGGCACCAGCCTGGCCAGCCTGGCCTGCCACAGTGATGGTCATGGGCTTGGTGATGGCCTGGGTGGTGGTGGTGCCTCCAACACCACCAGATGACACCACAATCATCTTAACACCCCCACCAGCAGACACCTGTGACCACATGATAGTCAGGGGACTCGCTCAAGGTATGCTCGGCTTCAGTTTAAAAAGGCACGGCCACAGTTGTGCATCAAGGTATCTTGAAAGTCTAAACATGAAGCTGACAAAACACTTTTGTACCAAACAACCCTAATTAATATTAACATTGCATTCCCTAAAGCTGAGAAAAATGAATGATCTAAATCTTAAGTCATATCTTCCTGAATCAACAATCATAAAGCTGCTGAATTAACATCTATACTTACACAAAACTGCTGAGGTGACACATAGCCCTTGTCTAGTCCTCACTCCAAGATTTTAGTAAAATCACCCACTACTTAAAGTAAACAAGAAGAGACAGCATGATTAGTTGAGAAGTCAAGTCCCGTCCCCCCGAGGCAGAGTGACTCATTACCTGTGCTGGCTGTGAACCTGCTGGTGTGGTGATGGGGGTGGTGGCAGCTGTCTGTAAGCCCCGGACAGCTGAGGCGGTTGTAACCACAATGATTTGGGAGGTCTGTGGCCGCACTCCACCAGCTCCTCCCGTGACAGGTTTTGTGATTACTATCGTTTGCTTCCCCCCAACGGTGGTGGTGCCAAGCTGGAGGAATGCCACGCAGAAGGGTTATAATGTTTTATATCTCATTTCATCGTTAACTGAATCATCCAACCTTTCTATTTTTTCTTTAATAATTCTGATGTCAAACCAAACCCATGGATGACTTAGCCAAACCTACCTGCTGCTTGGCGATAACAATGTTCTGGCCCTGACCCACGGCCTTCCCTGCAGCCTGTGCACCTGCAGGAAGGCTGAGGATCTGTCCTGCCTGAGAGGTGGTGGTGGTCATGACAGGCTTCCCAGCTCCTCCAGCCTGTGTAGTAACCAACTTGACGATGGTTGCTCCTTGTCCAGCAACACCAGCCTTGCTCTGCACCAAATTCACCTTGGACATCTGAAAGCCACAATCACTGTGCTTAACCAACCTTTTGTATAAAATCACATTTCACTGTAATTCTAATAACATCAAGATCAATGTATGCAAGCACTGGTGAATCATAATTTCCTTTTACAATTCAATAGTTAGTGTTGTCCTGCAGTACACTTACAGGAGTGAGGCCTTTGCTGGTCTTGACAAGAGTGACAATCTGAGGCTGTGAACCTGGCACTCCACTCTTCTGCAGGATGAACTGCTTCCCTCCAGTTGCAGACAGTGTGTTTCCCTGGTTATTCAGAAACTGTAAATGGAACATATCATACAGCCTAAAGGAAACTTACAAAAATTCATCTGTATTTTGAGGTCTATTCTTATAGATCCATTTTAGGTACTGACAACACAAGAGTGAGACCTAACACATGAGACACAAACCCTGGGATCAATGGAGGAGACAATCATTTTTCTTATAATATTCCAACATGAAATATAAATCTGACAGCATACACAGACAAGTTATAGTAAATCTAATCTGAGTTACTGTGAGGGGGAAAAAAAAATCAACACATCAATTATGGTATCTGGGAACCTTACAAATGATGGAATTCAGAATTTGATATAGTAGAGTTGTAAAAATATGGTGCTGAACTAGACTGATACAAACAGACAGTAACAACATGAACAATATCTCCTACAATAACACTAGGCACACAATAATACCCCAAAAATCCACCACCATCACCATTATCATACATCTAAATAGGAGAAGACAAGATAACACAGAATATAACAGCCTCAAACTGCCTCGTGTGGATGCTTATCTAATCACTTGCCAATCTCAAGAACAATACACCCTTTATTAGCGAGTCATGAGATACTGCAGTCTGATGCCCACTCCATGAAGGTGATTAGTGGTACAAATATAGGGTCAGAAAATATTTTAACGTTTTGTGACCCCATAAGTTATTAAATAAGAAACCTCCATTGTCATCTCATATCCTCGCATTCTCTCTACAAAATGGCGGTGCTGTTATTGATACCATCCATCAGAACAACCAAGATAATATATTACAATTTATCGATCTACAGTCTATGACACATTGTTCCCTCTCAAAACGTCCCCGAATGGATGGTCACGGCAGAAGAGAACAATTACAATGTGACTGCAAACATCACAAGGAATCAGTATAATGAGAGTGGCTAGTGTATGCCATAAAGGCTTAATCAATCCTTTCTATCCATCAAATCCATACCATTGATGACCCACTATAGTACTTATGTTATGTAGAGCAACTTTCTTCCACCACACTCCACCATCAGCTTGTCCTACCTGTCCTGACGGTGCCACGAGTCTGACAGTCTGGCCAGCAATGGTGGTGGCAACCTTGAGTCCCTGTGTAGCCACCAGGGTGTTGGGCTGCACCACCTTCACTGTGGTGGGGGAGGCAGCAGCCCCAGTACTGGTGGTGATCTTCTGGGTGGCAGCAGCGGCGGCGGCCAGGGCAGCAATCCCTGTCATGCCGCCTTGGGAGGTGGTGGTAGTGGTGGTGGTTGGCCGCAGGATTTGTGCAGTCTGTCCCCCAGCACCGATGACCTTGATCTGACCAGTTCCCGGCGTCCGTACACGCACAATGTTGCTGCCGGCTGCAACGCGGGGGGACGGGCGTGACAGGTTAGTGACAGGCAGGGGACTAACAGATGAGGGCTGGTGGCCATTAAACATGCATACATCAACTATTCCGGGCAAGTCAAAATTGTCAAAGAAGTGTAAAGGAAAAAAAGGCTCCCTCACCCCCACGAGTACCAACCTCTGATTGTCTGGGGTGAGGTAGGTGTAAGGGGGGTGGGGGCCCCAGGGGTGGCTGGCCGCAGCACAGTCTGGGTGAGAGTGATGGGCTTGCTGACAGGGGTGCCAGGGGTGGCAGGAGTGCTGGTGGGGGTGGTGGGTGTTGATGCAGTGGAGGCTGGAGTTGGAATATCATATTTTTGTATCTGTGGGCATAAATAATAGTTGGATGTAAAAGCAGGTGTAGGAGAGATTTGGAAAACTTTCTTCCTCACACGCTTGGGTGTAACACTTCTTGAGTGAAAAATATTGCCCTTGTCATAGTAAATAACGACCAGTGACCACAAGCTGCATGCATTTTAAGGTACAATAATTTCATAAAGCAAACAATAGAAAATCATATTCAATAAGTAATATCCACACATAACAATGTATTGATCTTTATATCCAGCATTAAGGACGCTACAAAGTTACTGGAATGTCTAGCTGCCTAACCAACCAGCCGGCCACCCACCTGAACGCAAGGTGGACACTCATCACACACACCTAACCAGCACAGACAAGCAAAGAAATTTTCATGGCTTAACAGTTTTTACATGGTCAATATTCATCCCAATAACTGTGATAAATGACCACATCTTTGTTGTTTCACACCACAGCCTCTCTTACAGTTACTTGTAAATCAACCAATCCACGACTCTCCATTGTATTTAAGTTTTTTATCAATTAAAACAACGCTGCCATCAAGTCCACAGGACCTACTACTATTTACACAGCAAAGTGTGTGCATATCTACAATGCCAGCACCATATATATTAATTAACACTAACTTTACATTATCTTCATCAATCACATTTTCTAGTCAACTTCATTATAACCACCTATCATCACTAAATGACAGTTGCACCAAGCAGTGACAAGTGAAGTGCAGTACTTGCCTGCAAGAGGTAGGCATCAGCAGTGGGTGTGGCACCCCAGCACACCTCCAGGGTTGAGGTGGAAGCCCTCACCAGCTGCACACGCCCTGGGGAGCCTGGCACACTTGTCTCCAGGTACCACAGGTCCTTGCAACACACCTGTGCCAGTGGCCAATTAACAATCAGCATTATTTTCTACTTGCTTAACAATAATTTGTTCATATATAACTCCTTGTATAGTAACCTGCTATGTGAGCAATCAGTATTTGACATCAGGTAAACTAATATTAGAGCAGTGGTTCTTAACCTGGGTTTGATCGAGCCCCAGGGGTTCGGCAGAGGTCAAGAATTCTAAGACTATTTTCAACAAAAGATAAAAACATTCATCCACAAACATTTTGAAACATTCTTTCTTTAGTAACATTTATCACAGTGCATCAGATTCCATACTATTTGGATAAAAGTGAATACCTAAATGTGGTTATTAATAACCCGCTCGTATTATTGGTGACGTCACGAAGGGTTCGGTGAATGCATGATGAAGCTGCCAGGAGAACCACTGTATTAGAGTATGATTGATTACATAGCAGTATACTACCACCTATGTTAAACCTTGAGAGAATGAAGAGTGAAGAGCTTGTGAATAAAATGTACTATATATTTTGATAAGCCCAAGATGTCCTCCCCCAACAAGCAGTCACCTGATTGTTCCATGCTTTCCTGTAGCCGTCTCTGCCTGACCACACAAAGAGGCGGGTGTGAATGCCCACCGAGCAGTGGCCGGCCCTTGCACGTGGCATCTGCTCCTCAAGCTTGTCCATCAGAATGTCCTCCCATCCCATAGTCTCTGAAGGGCAAGGAATTCTATTAAAATTGGCTGGTGAGGGTACTCAAAGAAGATTATTAAGGAAAATTAGGTTCCAACCACTAGTAATTAATATGGCATTTGTCTTCTTTTTCCAGAAACTGAAAGGGTAAGCTAAGAATACTATGAGTTCCTAATTCCACAAACTGCACACATATATTTCACATCTCATAAACAATAAAAAATATTAACGTGGTATTTTTTTCAAGAAACCACACCACTTACCTAAATTCAAACAAGCCAGAGTACTGGTACACTTCCACTCTGACTTCTCATTGATGGGTCCCTTCACCTCCTCCATCAACAGAGGCACCCACCCACCAAACACAAACATGCGTTGGCCCAGCAGCGTGGCCGAGTGCAGGGAGCGTGGCAGAGGGTGTATCCCACTCACTGTTGGTCGCTCCCAGTTCATGGTGTCTGAAAGTTTCCATCACACATTTGTCAGTCAGAATGGAAAAGAACAGGAAACGGAGTCATTGATGTTAGGAAAGTTAAGTGTGTGGTGCTATATAGAACAAGATATATGGTATCAAAGACAAAAGAAAAACTCTTTACTTATGTCTAAGATCCACAGGTCTCCAAGTCGGGTACCGCTCATGCCTCCATAAATCACCAGCTTGGGCTTATCTTTGCTTGTGTACGCTACTCCTGTGTGTGACTCTCGTGGAGGCGGTGGTGATCCATAGGTGTCGGGAATATCCCATGACATGACGTTGGAGTTTGACCTCAGCTCCAGTGTGTACAGGTCATTAAGGTACCTGAGGACGCACCAATACAAAATGTTACGGCTATATATTGACACCTCTAACGTTACCATCATTGTACGGAAACTGAGTTTGGGTTGTATATATATTATGACAAGTGTCAGAATGAATAAAAACATAGGAAGGCAATGTGTAAGTGAGCTTATTATTTTCATACGAACACAAAAAAAGAAAAATATATTACATGTCAGTATTACACTTACTTTGGGATGTTATTCTTTGGATCCTCGCTATCATTGGCCAGACCACCAAAGAGAAAGACCTTGTTGCCAATGAGAGTGAAAGAGTGTCCCAGGCGAGGGCAGGGTGGAGGGCCGTTGCGAGGGAGCCGAGGCTTGACACGCTTCCACTCCCACCTCGACGCCTGGAGTTCATACAGTTCATTGCTGCAAAAAATGGGAATCGCTTGTCACCCACTGAACACTATACTCGTGCATGACCTGAATGGGTACTGCAGCATAACACAAACATAATAATTGCATACACATGAAGGGATGGTGTGACGTTAAATATTGGCTACATAGCTATGCATAGACACACAGATAAATTGTAAAGCTCAATTTTCAAGAGCAGCCTATCTCCTTGAATCTCGACCTCTGAACCCTGTTAGTACAAGGAAATTATATCTGTAACAAATCTGCAAACTAAAAAGCTCACTTGCACACAGAACTCGTGTAACAATTATTTCTCACAGCAATACCTAATGAAAGTCATGGAAATATATAGAAATTAATTTTATATATATATAAAAAAAATAATTAAAAAATAAATAAATAAATAAAATAAAAATCAAGGTAGACACACCAGTCATGTCATGATAGACTTGTTATACACTTATATCTCATTATGCACCCCACATGAAGCCACACCAATGAAGTGGTGTGTTTAACTAATGACTGTACACTTGCTGGAGTGGGTCTGGCAGGCCTCACCTGTACTTGCCGTACTCCACCATGCCACCAAAGACAAGGATGCGGGTCCCATCCACCACAAAGCCATAGGCAGCACATCCTGGAGGTACATCTCCCTTCACAGGTGGCACGAACCACTGGTTGGTGGCTGGGGGACAGAATGGTGCAGTAGTAAGGGTGTGCTTAACTCACTGGCTACCTAAGAACAGTCTGTGGTTCTGTTACGGTTTGTAAAGAATATATAATACAAAACAAGACACCAGAAGGCCTGTTGATCTAAAACCAAGGAACCTGCTGAGTGAAGGGTTAAGGAGGGAAGTGACTAACTAATAAGTGTCACTCATTTCAAATAGGGAATTGGTGAATTTTAAGGTAATTAAAGAAAGAAAAAAAATATATAAACCAACATTCAACAAAACATGCCCATTTAATCTCGCATTAAATTCAGGTTGTCAAATGTAGCACCTGAGGTAACTAAAGCTCGTTGTATTAAGCTATAATGTGAGTAACAGAGTTTATCATAATCATTAAATAGATGATAACGATTCAATTCACCAGTGACTATATATAGATGAAACAGACATGGCTTGTCACACATAACCATAAGCATAATTAAATAAGTGGAAAATAACCACAGGAAACCATCGTAAACTGCAAAGATGGAGGGAAACATTTTGCTATACCAACGAAGCGATATGACCTTTACAGCTCATGTAGTAACCCACTCACTGCATGACCTCATTGGTAATTAAAATAGCAACAAGAAATGCTACAGGAAGTGATTCTGCTACACTTCATAGCATTATTTAACCCGTTCCTCACATCACCACCACCACTATATCAGTTATTGGCAAGGTACACATCCGACCCCTCTATTTATTCAACGCTACACGTAACGGGGATCATAAACACCTCATCAAACAGCCGTATGTGACAGTATAAATAAGACTCTATCCAGCTACGGCCACAGCAGACGCCTGATAGTGGCTGTTCTTGTCACCGGCTCACCGCTCCACCTCCCCGCCACTGCTGCCGCTTCTCGCATCCCACCAAATGTACTGAGCTTAAAATAATTTCTACTCAAGTGAATCAACGCCTGAACAACATAAACTACAAACCATTCTCGTATAAACATATTAAGAAGTATACTCCCAATGTATTTATTAAAGCGATAAGCAGAAAAATAAAGGCATATATTAGTCCACAAGCATTTAGTATTTATATAAAAATTCGGGCAAAAAAAGTCCTTCACTCAGGCAGGTTCATGCGTGGTAGGAGAAGGGGTGCATTATCCCCTTTCCTCATGTCAAGGTCAGCTGGTAGGATAGCAGTTAGCAACATGTCCAAGCATAAACAAGTTATATGATATGTTTGGCCACTTCCACCAGTCCTCGCCTTGTCCCTGCCTTCTGGTGAAATAGTCTGCTATGCAACGACTATATAGCGATCAGATTATTATTTTTAATTGCCCCTTAGAAAAAGAATGTAGACCACTGTGCAAACGCATTTATAGTTTAAACAATATACGTAAGTTAATAAATCAGTGAATAAACAACATAATTCTCCTGACAAGACAACTCGGACAGTTAAAACAAAACACAAATATTAAGTAATACAAACAATTGTAAGGGAAATTAATATCACTAACTAGATTCCCATCAATAACCTGTCCATTAGGGTATGCAGGAAAAATATAGGTAACAGTTGTAAGGTTATATTTATGTGGGCAGATTAATGTTGCGAGTTTTGTGATCTGGCAGCGGTGGAGCGAGCAGTAGTCTGCCTCCCCTGCCGAGGCTGTTCTCAGCCGCCCTGCTTTGAAAGCGCGGGAACCTGGGACGCCATTTCGCGCCAAGAGAACCTGACCATGACTACCAACCCGCTCGTCCATCAAAATATTGGGATAATCCAACACATACTTTCACTCTTAAATACTAGCTGAAGATACACCTCCAAGTGGTAATACGTTAATTACTACCGGAGATGTGTTTGGTCTACGAGATCTTTCTTACAATGTAATGTTATTGTTATTCTTGTATTAGTATTTTGGATTAAATGTTCATTAACTAGTTTATTAGCGATAAGTGGTAACGAACCAGATACACATTTTCAAAGAACGTATCAATGCAACTACTTATAAATGACAAAGTTGTACTGCATGATATTTATTCAATCTGGTTGTTCATATACAAAATAATAATTGTGAAACCCTGACATAGTGATAATAAATCAAGGTCGTCCAAGAACGAAGCATAAGTGAATGGAGAAGTAATGATTAAAGTTTTTGTTAAAAGGTCTAGGTACCCGAGACACGCCATTCCTTCACATTATTACTAAATTATTAAGTCCCGTTTGGGAGCCAGTAGTAAGCAGTGCCTTTCACTGATGTACTGTACAGTGGCGGAGCAGTTGGTCGTCCTGGGTGACCTCGGAGCTGACAAAGGGCTGTTCCCTTCACCTCCCCCTCGGAGAAAAATAGATGCGGCTGTTCCCTCCAAGGCGTCACAGCGGCTGTTCCCTCCGCCTTCCATACCCCATCCTCTCTTCCTATCTGCTTTTCTGTCGTCCTATTCTCCACTAACAGTCTCAAATAACTCCATTTTACAAAAATTAATATGTTAGTCAAACTTTTTACGCCCACAGCAAGGTTATAATCACTGTCTATGACTTAAAATTAGGCACAATCTCCTTGTACCATCCCCGGATGAACAACATAAACAGAAGAACGTCAAAGCCAGGACGCCATGTTGGAAGCCCGGGACGGGCCTATCTTTGTCTCAAATTACTCCACGTAAGTCTATCGCACCGTTACGGCAACGAGTCCCACGTATAGAATATAGATTTCATGATAACTGAGGGTGGTAGTGGAAGTTCTTGGGACACGGGGATTCAAATGGCAGCTTGACAAACAGTGCTACCCCAGCTGTCCATAGGGGGCGGCCATCTTGGAAACTTTCAAAACAAACAATCGCACAATTACACTTTAACAGTTTACTCATCCCCATCGTCACTATACACTCTGACCTAACACGTAGGTACTTCAGCATCATGCCCTGAACCCTAGATAATGTGTGAAGGAGAGTGTGAGGTTGTGTGGGATGCGGAAAGCCAGGGGGAAGCTGCACTGAGTCCTGATCACTAACCTGTGTTATAGACGTGTAGCTCGTCCACTATTCCTTCATTACCGCCTCCAAACACAACCATCAGGTCCTTGATAGCCACTGCACGATGTCCATGTCGCGGTCTAGGCTGTAAGCCCGTCGTATTAGTGACCCGCTTCCACTTAAGAATGGGCGCAGCCATACTTGCCTTGATGCATCTTCGAAATGTTTTCTGCTAGCGGCGGCGGCGCCAGTGAGGCCCAGATGAGGCGCGCCAAGCGCACTCACGCCCGCCACCTTAAACTTACATCCTACATTACTGATCTATTTCCTTCTTACCATCATTTATGCGACGTAAATATTTTAACCATTATATCTTCACTTATTAACAAAACAAGATTGATGCATGCACCATGCAGCTATGCTATATTATTCGTTCACAGGGTGACTCTTACGTGCCTTATGAGTGATTGCAGTTTTACTACTGTCTTCAATGCCTTTTCCTCGAGAACTACCATATCTGGTAATTTATTCCATCTTTTGATAACAATATGCGTGAAGAAATATTTGTTTGGGCCAGTCTTACCTGTCGTTTGAAGTGACCAGTGTTAGCACCTGTGTGTTGCTACTCTTTGCAATTTTCTATTAGATGATTCCTAATGCTTCTATCTCGGACTTTTGGAATGATTACTAAAAAAAATTCAACAAATCTTACCGTCTTTTTGAGTAAAATATTAAAATATATCATACTATACTGTGACACAAAAAAATTATAACTGTGCTTATTATTAAAACACGTTTTAAAAGATCATCATCGAAACCAAGCCATCTTAGTGACAAACTGAATGTTTGCAAGCGGCAGGGAAAGTCTTCCCATGATTGGAAGCCATCTAGATTTTCTAGCTAATCAGTGACGTTTAAGCAAGTGTCATCAGTACCATAGACAGAGGTGCATAAAGTCGAAGGAGGTGAATTTTACAGGATTACCCCCGTGTTCCCCGGCATCCCACAGGTCCTGGAAATTCTAGTCTTTTGTATATTTTTTAGATCTTATTAGAAGCTACATATTTTTATACTTTGAAATTTTTCATTTTGGATATTTTCTATCTGTCTTGGAATTAATAATGCGCAATCTTGGATGTTTTTTTTTTTTTTTTATGCTGTTGTCAACTATTCTAGAATCCACCAGCTTTATTATATGCACTGTCATGTGTTACAGTAGTTCTTTCCACCAGCAAGCATAGTGAATCAGAATGTGCCCTGTAACCAAACTGTAAGGATATACCATCTCTCACACCCGGAACACGTAAGTATTATTGCACCAACGCATTGTGTTATTCTTCTGCATGAATTGTAATACGTAGACAGAATTTGATGTCACGTGGGAATTTCATTAAATGTTTATTATTTTGAACATATAATTTGTGGTATTAGGTGGTAGTGGTAGTGAGAGCCGTGGTGCATTTGACATAACGAACAAAAATGTTTTTGTTCAAGTGCGGATCAAAATTACTACCATTCCTCAACGAGTTGACGCCATCACGCTGCCCTATTCGACACCTTGTGCACTTACGTCAATAAAACAAGTTACTTTGGTCCAGCTCTTCAATTAAAGGCATAAATTACATCTAATTAGCGTTACTTCTCAATAGTACTTTTTTTCTTCAGAGTGGAAGGAACTTTCGCTTCAGCCTTGAGACTGCTGCCTTAGTTCAAACCATATCTTATCTTTATCGTTATATACGTTCTTAATCTATATGATTCATTCACACCACATTCATCTCATAGCAAGAATGCACATACTATGACAAGTAAACTAGTGTAAAGGGTTGTACGGCATCACTAGCATCCTTATCATAGAGGTAATAGTAACTAGTACATACATGGAATAGAACATATTAAGATATTATATTTTTAATTACTTTTCCTTGCCTGTATTATTCACAAAGGCTGGATCTCACTTCTCGTCGATGTAACTAATTTATATACTAATTTATATATTTATATACAGCGTTAGGTTTGTCATTTTGTCTCTATATCAGGAAGCGTGTTGTGTAATTCACTAAGTACATGTTTTTTATTGCTTGGTTAAATGCAACACCGTTTTCATTAATTTTGCAAACTAAGTGCATGTAAAAATAGTGTAAAAATAATGTTTCAAGTTCAGTCTAAATCATCGGTTCACAATTTGTTCTCTTCTGTCCAGCCCAGAACAAAACGAGACTTCCTCCGTTACCACCATTATGCGTAATTCTTGTATGTTTGATCTTTAATGACAATAATTAATCAATGCAATGATGTCAGGAGCTACAGGAAAATAAGTGCATAGCAGAAAGTCTAATTAAAACATTTATTTTTCAAATGTTTGCATGCTCCCCATGAAGACACTTAATCTTATCTTATTTTTGTTTATCATATATAAGATTACAACGCATGATTGGAATATAAGTCAACAAAAAAACTAAAAAAATAGATCGAACTTATAAATGCCTAGCTATGCATGAAGATAAAGGTTAGAGTGTTTAGTGCATCTATGAATAGCATAGCACTCGACCTGCCACCCACCCCCATCAACTGTGTGGTGCCTTATAACCAGCCGCTGCACAGTTGATTGGATATCAGGAAGCAGAGACAACCTACACTCAGTATCACTCAGCCTGTCTGTGGTGAGTCATTACACATCTCTACGCCTATAACATTTATTTTGATCGCAACTTCAAATTATGAGTTATTTCTCCAGATTTTAAGCAGGTAGGAATGGAGTATGTTATGTGAATGAGGCGTATATTCTTCACATCCATTTGTTCATCCCATAAGCCACGTCGTGTTAGCTATTCCCACTTACGATGACCTTTAGTTCCCTGTGACCACTTCCACACTTCTATATTTACTGTCAGTATCGACGTGGTAGATTTCCACCATTACGATGTGAATTAAGAGCACACCCCTGATGTTGTATTGTGTTTATATTATGTGTTTCTATTAAGTTCATCACATGCATGTAGATAATTAAGCTCATAATAAGTTTGGCTTAACTTACATTTACTGTAAACATAGAACTGATAGAAAACGAAGCCAAGTGATGCCAAACGAGAGAGAATGGTTAGTTGAATAGGGTAACGTAAGTAATAGAACTATTTCATAACTACACTATATTACGCAAGTACTTACATGAAAACTACCTAGTGTGCTTTCAATTAATCATTAAAAGAAGTTATGAAGCGTGTGCGTTGTGGGGATGGGTGGGGCGGGGAGTCAATTTCGCTGTCCAATTACGTGTTTCATATGGCACTTCCCGTGAGTTCAAGGTGATACGCCACGCAAACTATGAAGACGATCTCTCTCTCTCTCTCTCTCTCTCTCTCTCTCTCTCTCTCTCTCTCTCTCTCTCTCTCTCTCTCTCTCTCTCTCTCTCTCTCTCTCTCTCTCATTATATATCCAGAACTATTAAAAAAGAGGTGTTTAATACTATTTCTAATGAGCTCCCACCATAAAGAATTTCTCATATATGCAATTTGACAATAAAGTGTATCGTATCTGATCTTATCTTATTAATCTTATAAACCTGCATATTTCGTTTTTCAGAAAGTGAACCGTAAAAATGGTGGACTACAAGCGTTTGGCTAAAATCGTGGGCGTGTGGGTGGGTCTGATGGTGGGCGTGATGGTTCTTCTGCTGACGGTGGCGTTGGTTCGAACCCTCACCCTAGAGGTAGGTGATGTGTGGCCTTGAGGCGTTAAAGTATGTAGAGTTCATGGGTAGTGTGTGTATAGGATGTCGCTATGTATGTGTATGTATGTATGTGTGATTATGTATGTGTATGTATGTAATGGGCGTGACGGAACCTCATCTTTGTTATGATTGTTTGAAAGTTATTATTATTATTATTATTATTATTATTATTATTATTATTATTATTATTACTATTATTATTATTATTATTATCATTTAAAACATCAGTAAATCAGTGAGTTAGTCAGTCGATTAATCAATCAGTCAGTCAATCTGTCAATCAGTGATCAGTCAGTCAGTTATTAGTCAAATACTTGTTTACTAACCTCTACTCATTATACTCAGTTAGTGCTAATGGTCAGTCAGTAAATCAAATCAGTCAGTCAGTTAGTCATTCATTCATTCAGTCAGTCAGTCAGTCAGCCCATCAGCCAAGCTACCAGTCATATGAGTATTTTATAAGACAACACCTTTACTCATTCAGTCAGACGGACAGCTTTCTAACCTTCAGTAAGTGAGTCAGTGAGTCAGTCAATCAATACCGAATCAGTCAACCAGGTAGCGACTCATTACTTTGATTAATCTTTCATCCAGTCAGTCAGTCAATCAGTCAGTGAGTCCAATAAGTCAGTCAGTCAGTCATTCATTTCAGTCACCATGCACTGAAAGAGAGAGAGAGAGAGAGAGAGAGAGAGAGAGAGAGAGAGAGAGAGAGAGAGAGAGAGAGAGAGAGAGAGAGAGAGAGAGAGAGAGAAGAATCGTGTTCCCTTCCTAACACAGAATCTCTCCCACACGCTTCTTTCTTCTCTAGTAGCGCTTTCCCCTCTGTCCCCTCTTTACCCTTCTGTTCTGACCCTCTCCCTTCCTCCTCCCTTCCTTACCATTTACTCTCTTTTCCCTTCCTTATCATCTGGTTCCCTCGCCCTCTCCCTTCACGCTGGGCTCATATTTTCAACGTCCACCTCTCTCCTTCCCCTTGTCTCTAATCTCGCATTCATTATCATAAACATTGTCTTCTCTATCTGTCTTGTGAACTTTCTTTGTCTGTGTGTGTGTGTGTGTGTGTGTGTGTGTGTGTGTGTGTGTGTGTGTGTGTGTGTGTGTGTGTGTGTATGTGTGTGTGTCTGTGTGTTTAACTTTTACTTCTTCTTTCCTTCCTTCCTTCCTTCCTTCCTTCCTTCCTTCCTTCCTTCCTTCCTTTTGTTCCTTCCTTCCTTCCTTCTAATTTATCCTTGTATTCGTGTGTGTTCATTCATTCATTAATTTTCTCTCTCTCTCTCTCTCTCTCTCTCTCTCCTCTCTTCTCTCTCTCTCTCTCTCTCTCTCTCTCTCTCTCTCTCTCTCTCTCTCTCTCTCTCTCTCTCTCTCTCTCTCTCTCTCTCTCTCTCTCTCTCTCTCTCTCTGTCTGTGTTTCATCCGTTCAGTTTTTATTTTTATACATTTTAGTGTGTGTATGTATGTGTGTGTGTTTGTATATCCTCTCCCCTCATTACGTATTCTTCTCCCCACCCTTGTCATCATCCCCTTTCTTATTCTCAGCATCTCCCTCTTCCCTTTCTTCCTTTGTTCCCTCACCCTCTACTCTCTCTCTCTCTCTCTCTCTCTCTCTCTCTCTCTCTCTCTCTCTCTCTCTCTCTCTCTCTCTCTCTCTCTCTTCCTGTATATCATCCGTTTTTACTTCTTTTACGTTTATTTTTTCTCTCCAACGTTTGTTCTAAAAAAATCACACATTTTCTTATTGGACGAACTGAGAGAGAGAGAGAGAGAGAGAGAGAGAGAGAGAGAGAGAGAGAGAGAGAGAGAGAGAGAGAGAGAGAGAGAGAGAGAGAGAGAGAGAGAGAGAGAGAGAGAGAGAGAGAGAGAGAGAGAGAGAGAGAGAGAGAGATAAAGACACACACACACACACACACACACACACACACACACACACACACACACACACACACACACACACACACACACACACACACATAAACACATTTTTTCCATTTTTGCAGGATTTCGACTATCAAGAGACTGAATTGGACCCCGGGGCTAGAGACGAGTTACCTGAGAGTTACCTAAGGGGACTGCCTCAGGTGATGGCCCGCGCCCTGTCCATTCCCACCGTGTCCTTATCCCCTGGGAACTATGACGTGAAGCAACTGCAACGCTTCAATGATTTCTTAAGAGAGAGTGAGTGTGGTTTTTGATAAAGTGGTAGTGGTGGTGGTGGTGGTGGTGGTGGTAGTGGTGGTGGTGGTGGTTCTTTCTCTATCCCTGTTTTCTCTTTTCTCTTTCTCTCTCTGGGTTTCTTTTCTTTCTATCTCTCTTTCTCTCTGTGTCTCTCTCTCCCTACCAATGAAGGTTATTCCATTATTGTTGTTATTATTATTATTATTATTATTTATTATTATTATAATATAATATTAGTAGTAGTAGTAGTAGTAGTAGTAGTAGTAGTAGTAGTAGTAGTAGTAGTAGTAGTAGTAGTAGTGTTAGAAGTAGTAGTATAATTGTTGTTATTATTATGGTTTTTAGTAATATTTTAGTTTGTGTTAGAAAAATTGATATGTATATTGTACATTACGTTTATTTATCCATCTATCATTTTGTTATAAGTATTGATTTAATTTGTTTACTAGTATTTACAATGTTTTAACCTGACTGAAAATGTTCTCTCTACCCTACGAAGGAACGTTTTGTTTACATAATGAAAGGCTCCAAATAGTGTATATTAAGTAAACACGAACACGTAGAATGTATGTATGTATTTAGTTTTTATTTATTTTTTACCTGCGTGCTGTATTTTTTAAATTTATTATGTGGGGAAATTCAGAATCTCCTGGCACATATCTTATAATTTATCGTCTTGGTTGGACGTGGACAAGTTGTAACACAATCTCAT
>JAXIVD010001674.1:5000-30000 GCA_036785275.1 Cancer borealis
GGGTGTGGAGGTCATATAAGAAGACATCCGGTATTTTCGGGGCGGTATTACAAGATGTGGAGTCCGACTGGTGAGGTGAGTGAGCATCTGTTGATTTGTTATTTTGTTGCTTCCTTACATAACCCCAATATGAAACATATTGTTTGTAGGGAGATAGAGATAGAGAAAGAGAAAGAGAAAGAGAAAGAGAGAGAGAGAGAGAGAGAGAGAGAGAGAGAGAGAGAGAGAGAGAGAATGCCCCCCAAAACAGAAAAATAATCGGGTATAAATACTTACCAGCTTATCATTCTCGTCTTCCACCTGTAGTCTGGCGGAATGCCTTCCGCTGCCCTGCTTGCATCACCGCTGCCCTGCTTGCATCATCTGCTGTAACCACACGCCCGCCACGTTCACCGCCACCACCACCACACTGTTGGCCACCAGCTGAAAGGAAGATAAGAAGGAATCAGTGTTATTACTCCAGAATCTAATATATAATTGTCGAATTCTGTGTGTGTGTGTGTGTGTGTGTGTGTGTGTGTGTGTGTGTGTGTGTGTGTGTGTGTGTGTGTGTGTGTGTGTGTGTGTGTGTGTGTGTGTCTACATGTCGTTGGAGCTCTTCGCTCTTCGCTGGGCAGGGAGGGAAAGGCAAGGGAAAATAATCCGGCTTAGCTTAGCATACTCCCAGCTGGCGCCTTACCTTCTACCTACTCGGCGTCTCAGAGCCCAGGAGCCACAAATGCCGCTATTAAACTTTCCTAACACACTGGTAGAGAGAGAGTACACCTTACCTAACCTTACTACTTTAAAGGCAAAACTACCCTTATGCTCCCTTGGCTTAAGGAAACATGCTGCACTCCCTAGGGAAACGGCGGAATATTTATAAAGAGGAAGGAACACAAGGAGGAGGAAGGCGGACTGATGGAGAAAATTAGGCTGGGAGGGAGACATGAGGCAAGAGTGTGTGGATGGAGGAGGAGGAGGAGGAGGAGGAGAAGGAAGAGGAGGAGGAAGAGGAGGAGGAGGAGGAGGAGAGAGGATAATTGGCCAGAAAAGGCGATAGATGGGAGGCAGTTTAAAATAACGCGTTGTAAGCTGAACATCACACGACAAAAAAATAAGAAATAAATAGCAAAGGAAGGAAGAGAAGAAGAGAAGGAGGAGGAGGAGAGAGATCACTTGAATTTGGTGGATCAGCGCTAAGGATGTCGTTAAAGATGTTTTCCCGTTCCTAAGGTATGAGGATGGAGAGGAAGGAAGGAGGGAAAATACGGCCAATTTGATACAAGGGGGAGTTGAGACGAGGCGTTTTCATCACAAGGAAACAAGATGGAAATTCTCCCGCTAACCTAGACCTTCAAGCAGCCTCAGAGTGGAAGGAGGAGGAGGAGGAGGAGGAGGAGGAGGAGGAGGAGGAGGAGGAGGAGGAGGAGGAGGAGGAGGAAGAGGAAGAGGAAGAGGAAGAGGAGGAGGAGGAGGAGGAGGAGGAGGAGGAGGAGGAGGAGGAGGAGTACAAAGGAGTATAAAGGAAGAACAGACAGCAACAGTCCTACTGGACCTAACGAGGCTGTCTGTTTAGCTACACTACTACTACTATAATATCTACGTGATAGAGACAAAAGGACAGCAAAGTGGAAGGCTCCTCCCCACCCACCCCTCCCTCCAGCCGAAGCTGGCCGGAAGAGGAAGTGATACCCTGTAGCATGAAAAAACTAACATGGAATTTGTATTGGAAAGTAATAAAAAAACAAGGAGTAATCTATGCTATAAAAAAATAAATAAATAAATAAAATTTACGCAGTAGTGAAATATTCGACTTGGTGAACAGATGCTAAGTGCTTATCGAGTTTTTTCTTAAATGATTCAATTGTAGTACTGTTGACAATTTGTGCTGGGAGAGAATTCCAAACATTTACGATTCTATTGAAGAAAAAGTGCTTCGCTTCATTTGATCTAAAGCGCTTACCAATGATCTTGAAGCCATTGTTACGGGTGGAGCTTGTGAGATCAGTAGTTACATAATCGTTTATGTTAATATCATCAAAACCATGGAAAATTTTTAAACCCTCAATTAGATCCCCTCGTAGCCTACGTTTGGATAAACTGAATAAGTTCAGCTCCTTTAGACGTTCTTCGTAAGACTTGTTTCGCAGTCTTGGGATCATTTTAGTAATTCTTCTTTGTATTCTCTCCAGTTTATTAATATCTTTTTTATAGTATGGTGACCAAAATTGAATGCAATATTCTAGATGAGGGCGTACGAGTGCATTATATAATGTAAGGATAGCTTTTTCAGATTTATAATCAAAAGTTCTACCGATGAAACCGACCAGTTTGTTAGCTTTTTTTACAACGTCTGAACAATGTTTATCTGGCTTGAGGTCGTTACTAATAGTTATCCATAAGTCTTTTTCATGGTTAACCTTGGAAAGTTCAGAGTAATTCATTGTATATTTATTGAATTGATTATTGCTACCGATATGCAAAACTTTACATTTATCAACATTAAATTTAATTTGCCATTTCTTTGACCAATTGACTAACATCTTGAGGTTTGATTGAAATTGTAGTTTATCGGCGGTTGTAGTTACTTTACTCGTGATTTTCGTATCGTCAGCAAATTTTGATATTTTACAAGTGAGGCCTTCATCAATATCATTTACGTAAATTAGAAAAAGAATGGGACCAAGTACTGAGCCCTGTGGCACCCCGCTTTTAACGTCTCGCCAGTTAGATGATTTACCGTTTATGACAACGCGTTGTCTTTCGGAAAGCCAGTCTTCAACCCATTTAGGAATATTTCCAGATATGCCGTGTGATTCTAATTTTTTTAATAACCGTTTGTGGGGAACTTTGTCAAACGCTTTTTGAAAGTCGAGATAAATTATATTGACCGCTTTTGTCTCGTCATAAATGTTGAATACATCGTTATAAAAGTCAAGGAGATTCGTTAAGCAAGATCGTTTGTTTCGGAAACCATGTTGAGAATTATTAATCATGCTATTTTCTTCAAGAAAAGTCACTAGTTTATCGCGTATTATAGTTTCCATTAATTTACCAACTACGGATGTGAGGCTGATTGGTCTGTAGTTAATCGGTAGTGTTTTATCTCCTTTCTTTTGTATAGGGGTAACATTTGCTAATTTCCAAATGTCGGGAACTTTTCCAGAATTTAAAGATTTATTAAATAGTATTGCAAGAGGTTTGCTGATTTTAAATGTTGCCTCTTTTAAGACTCTCGGTGCAATACAATCAGGACCAGGAGTTTTATTTACTTTAATTTTATCAAGTGCCTTAGTTATTATATCCTCAGTAAAGTGACAATCGCTTAAAAGAATTAAGTTAGGTTTAGCTGGGGTTACTTCCTGGATTTCATCGGTGTCTTCAACAGTAAAAATGGATGCAAAATAATCATTTAGTACTTCGGCCATTTCTGATTCTGTATTTATTTCCTCACCGTTTTCTAGGTGGAGTGGGCCAATATTAGTTGTGATAACTTTTTTATTACGTACGTAGGTGTAAAATTCCTTGGGGTCGGATTTAGTTTTATTCGCAATATATATTTCGAGATCTTTTTTACTTTGTCTAATCATCTTTTTTGTTTCGCGTCTTAGTCTTTCGTATTCTATTTTATCGTTTTCGTTTTGTGATAGTAAATATTTATCATGTACCCGCTTTTTAAGTAATAATCCTGCCTCAATCTGGCTATTCCACCATTTTGGTTTATTAATATTTTTATTTTTACGTGGATGTCTCTTACAAACCGGAATGCATACTTTAACGGCTTCATTTAAGATGTTATAAAACTTTTCCCACGATCTATTTACATCGGTTTCGTTGTCTACTATGCTCCAATCAGTATCTGCTAAAAGCTTTCTCAGTTTTTCAAAGTTACCTTTACGATACATGAAGATAAGTTCTTCGCTTACGTTATCTTTGTAAACTTCGAGATTTATGTTAAAAGAGACAATTTTATGGTCGCTGGTACTGAATTCAGGGCCCGTATTAACGTTACTTACTAGACAGTCGTTTGTTGAAAATACAAGATCTAGTATATTATCACCTCTCGTGGGTTTGCTTACGTGCTAACTTAAGCCACTCTCTAATAAATTATTATATAAGTCGTGACCCATATGAGATTTAAGAGAATTTCCCCATGAAGTTACAGGAAGATTAAAGTCTCCAAAGATTATGCTTTCAAATGAATTACTTACTTCGATTATCTGGTCGAATAATTTTCTATCGCTATTATTATTGTGTGCTGGTGGTCTACAAATGAGTCCAATAATAATTTTCTTAGAACGTGTTTTCAGTTGTAAAAATATAACATCTACGTTATCTATTTTTTCAGTTTGCAAGACTGTAGGGTTAAGACTGGCTTTCACGTAAAAAAGAACGCCCCCCACCTTTTTTTCATTTTGTCGTTCGCAACTGAATATTGAATAGCTTGGCAAATTATATTCTGCTAAAAAGTCTCTATTTTCTGTGTTAATCCAAGATTCCGATACTGCAATAATGTGAAAATCTTCAGATGCTGTAAGTGCTTCTAAATCTGAGAATTTATTTCTGAGGCTGCGCGCGTTAAACATTAGTTTACGTTAGTTTACATTAGTACGTTAGTTTTTCTATACATGGTGTTACTTACGTAGCTGAGGTTGTGCGAGGCTGGATACTGTTTTTTCTTCTGAAATCAGAAACGTTGTCATTAAGTAGCCTGCCTAAACGAGCAGCTCCAACTGGATTGAGGTGCAAGCCATCGTCCTTGAAAAGAAAAGGTTTGTTATAAAAGTCACCCCAGAAGTTGATAAAGTCGATTCCTTCATCTGTACAAATGGACTTAAGACGGTTATTAGTGCTGAAGGCCCTGTTGAAAAAAGCTGTGGGTGCACTACTTCGGGGAAGGATTCCTGAAAGAATTATTTTATTAGTCTTACATTTGTATCGTCGAATCAGCTTCCTGTATCTCTCCAGCAGTTCCTCGGATCTGGTGTTCATGACGTCATTTGTACCTGCATGGATAATTAAAAGCGTGTTAGTATTTACCTGACTGGTTGCCTCGTCACAGGCTGCTGTGATGTCATCCGTTTGGATGACATCACAGCAGCCTGTGACGAGGCAACCAGTCAGGTAAATACTAACACGCCTGGCATGCACAGCCTTTTTCTGTTTGATCGGTTCCACAAAACTCCGTTAGCTGGTAAGAGTAGTATTGATAGTAGTGGTGTGGAATAGTAGGTTAATGGTTGTGGTAAATAGTGTGGTGATGGTTGGAATGGTCTAGGATGGATCTGGATAGTAATAGTAATAGTAGTAGTAGTAGTAGTAGTAGTAGTAGTAGTAGTAGTAGTAGTAGTAGTAGTAGTAGTATGGATAGTAGTGGTGTTGGATGTAGGATAGTAGGTTAATGATAGTGGTAAATATTGTAGAAATAGTGGAAAAAGTCTAGGATGGTTTTGGATAGTAGTAGTCGTGGTAGTAATAATAATAGTAGTAGTAGTAATAGTAGTAGTAGTAATAATAGTAATAGTAGTAGTAGTAGTAGTAGTAATAGAAATAATAGTAATAGTAAAATTACCATAACATTAATTTCAAGTTTATAATATATAGAATACTTATCCTTGTATTCTAGTTACACATTTTAAACACATACCCAGTTAGAATCAGCTCAGACTAGGGACAGGAGGTAGATACACTAATTTTTATCTCCACATACCTCCACTTTTCCCTCCACATACCTCCCCCAACATTCCCCCTCCACACACACACACACCTACATCCCCTACCTACCCCCCCCCACCCCACCCCCCAAACACAATTTCCTTTGAACACTAATTTCTAACACCTCAATATTTCCCTCCACATACCTTCACATTTCCCTCCATATCTCCCTCCACATACCCCCTCCACACACACATACCCAGATAACACCCCCTCCCGTACCCTCCTCCCCAACCCGCCCAAACACCCACACCCACCAAAACAAACACATAAACACATACCCAGTTAAAATTAGCTCAGGGTAGGGACAGGAGATAGACACACTAATTTTTCCCTCCACACACCTTCACATTTCCCTCCATATCTCCCTCTACATAACCCTTCCACCCTCCCCCCTCCACACACACATACCCAGATAACCCCCCTCCCGTACCTACCTCCCCACCATCCCACACCCCACATACCCCCCAAAAAACAAACAAACACATACCCAGTTAGAATCAGCTCTGGATAAGGACAGGAAGTAGACACTAATTTTTCTCTCCACACACCTTCACATTTCCCTCCATATCTCCCTCCACATAACCCCTCCACCTTCCCCTCTCCACACACACACACCCAGATAACCCCCCCCCCCTCCAGTACCTACCTCCCCACCATCCCACACCCCACATACCCCCCAAAAAACACACAAACACATACCCAGTTAGAATCAGCTCAGGGTAAGGACAGGATGTAGCCGCCAACTCTCCTCCCTTAATCGGCCACTCCTTCTCTGAAACCCCTGCTTCCTATGCCCGCCCCCCCGCCCCCCCTGGCTCCTGCTGGGTAGAAAGTAGGTATGAGGTATTTACAGCAGGTGACAGGAGCCTCGTGTATATCCATAGAGTAAGGATTTTCAAAGCAAGGATAGCCAGGGGTCACGAGGTCAACTAGGACGAGGTCATTGTTGAGGAGGACCACCAGGGCGTAGGGTCACTTAGCTCTGAAAAGGTCAAGGTCAAGGTCAAGGTCAAGGTCAGGTAAGGTAACAGAGAGAGAGAGAGAGAGAGAGAGAGAGAGAGAGAGAGAGAGAGAGAGAGAGAGAGAGAGAGAGAGAGAGAGAGAGAGAGAGAGAGAGAAAGGTTATGGTTAGATATTTGTAAACATTTTTTTTTTCTCTCTCTCTCACGTACATATACATACATACATACACTTAGTCAAACACACACACATACATACACACATACACACACACTTCTCTTTCTTCCTAACAAACTTACACACACACAAACTAGCTTTCTCTGTCTCTCACGTACACACACACACACACACAAACAACCTTCCTCTCTCTCACACACACACACACACACCCACGTACACACACACTGGTGAGCATTTGTAGAGGGAGGAGGTGTCTGAACCCGCTCCTGACTGGAGGCTATAGAGCTGCAACACATCACATGGAGGAGTGAATTACGGCCACATCAGGACTACCTAGCAAGTTGGTCAAGGGAGGGGAGCAAAATAGTGCCAGATTAAATGAATTTTTAGTGCCTAAATTGAAAAGTGTACACTGGGGCGGTTTGTTTACATTCTGTTGGCAAGATGGCGAAGTGTGGTGGTGGTGTAACCCCAACTGGAGTGACACCAAGGTTTGAGGGTTTTAGGAAGGAGGATGTGGAGGATGGCAGAGAGTTGAATTACAGATTACAGATGAGAAAGATACAACAATTGGAGGAAATGGTAGAGAATGTGAGGACCATATGCGAATCTTTCAAAGGAGAACTGGAGTCTGTCAAGGGTGAGCAGAAGAAAATCACGAAGGAGTTAATAGAAGTTAAGGAAGAGTTGAAAGTAATGAAGGAAGTAAATGGTATACTAAAAGAAGAAAATAAGAACCTCAATAGCCAACTCAATATGGAGATGACACAAGTCAAGAAGATAAATAGGAAGTTAACTTGTCAGTTAGGACACTCGAAAAGAAGCAATCTGAATGGATCAAAGAGAGTGAAGTGAAGGGAGAATCTCTGAGGAAGATAATAGAAGATCAACAAAAGGAAAAAGAGCAGAGGATAAAGGAGAAAGTGATTAGTGTAATTAAGGAAAAACAGAAACTAGTAAGAGATACGGTAGACAAGATAAAGTGTGTAGTAATCTTTGGTGTTAAGGAAGAAAAAATAGTGAGTAGACTGGACAGAGAAGAAAAGGAGAAGGAGGAAATACATAAAATATTGACACAAGTTACAGAGGAGCCGGGCCAAGCGGCGAACTTGATTGAAGAATTTTATAGAATTGGAAAATTTGAAGAAGGAAAAGATAGACCTTTAAGGATAAAGTTTCCTACGCAGGTTCAGGCTGAAGAGGTGATAAACGGATCCTGGAAACTAGCTGGAAAGGAGGAATTTAAAGGTATATGGATTAATAAGGATTTGAACGAGGAAGAGAGAAAGCAATTGAAGGATTTAGTCATAGAGGCAAAACAAAAAAACGAGGAGAGGACAGAAGAGAAGAAACAGTTCTACTGGAAGGTCAGAGACCTGAGGTTAACGAAGAAATATATCAGGAAGTAAGAAAAATATGTTATACCAATGTTAATGGACTGATGTCAAAAAGGGCAGAGGTTGATGAGTATCTTGAAAGAGCAAAGCCTGATGTGTTAATATTATGCAAAACTAAGTGGAAAGATGAGTGGCCATTACCAGATATTGGAAAAAATAAGTATGAGGTATGGATGAAAAACAGAGATGGTAAAGAAGGTGGTGGAGTGATGATATTGACGGAAAAAGGTGTCAAAGTGGAAAGAGTGGAAATAAGCAAGAATAAGTTAGAGGTCATAAGGGTTGTTGTAAATAATAGTAAGGGAAAATTAACGACATATGTGGGGGTTTACGTACCGCCCCTGACAAATGCTTGGTTAAGAGATGATCATGAGAGAATGTTGGAGGATACAATAAGTGAGATGGACAGGATAGTATCACAAGAAAAGAACGTACTTGTGGTGGGAGACTTTAATTGCAAGGAAATCAATTGGGAAGACAAGACTTTTCAAGGAGGAGAAAATTCATGGAGTAGTAAACTCGTAAATTGGGCTGAGGAAAACCTAATGATTCAATGGATTGACTGCAAAACGAGATTCAGGGAAGGGAAAAAGGCATCAAGATTGGATTTGCTGTTTACCAGTGATGCAGAAGCTATAGGAACAATAAATTATGAATGCCCTGTAGGCAAAAGTGATCGTGTGCTAATTGAAATAGGTCTCAGTATAGAATCTTTAAGGACAAAGGAGGAGTACAAAGTGGAAAGATATAGATATTACAAAGCAAACTTCGTAGAAATGAGGAAATACTTTGAAAGTTTAAATTGGAGTTGTTTTGAGGAAGCAGATGATGTACAGGTGAAATGGGATGAGTTTGTCAAGATATACAATATTGCAGTGGACAGGTATGTTCCAAGAGGGAGAATAAATTTGAAAAAGGGTAAAGAATGGTACAATGTTAAGTGTGACAGGGCTAGAAAGTGCAAGGTGAGTGAATGGAATAGATGGAGGAAAATAGAGACGGAAACTGCATGGAGACGTTATGTGGAAGCTAGAAATGAATGTGTAAGGATTTTGAGGACAGAAAAACAAAATTATGAGAAGGACATTATGGAAAAATGTAGGAGTGACTCAAGATTATTTTATAGACATATTAACGGAAAAATGAAGAAAAGTGAAGGTATAACTGGATTGAAGGTTGATGGAAGAAAATATGACGAGGTACAAGAAATGGCGGAGGTGATGAATGAAAGGTTTCAAATAGTATTTACCGAAGAGGACGACTTTGACTTGGCAGATGAGGAGTCGACCGGAAACCAGTTGAGAGGAATAGAAGTAAGTCAGGAGGAAGTTATGAAATTGATGGAAAATTTGGATGTAAATAAGGCGGCTGGTCCAGATGGAATTTCAAATTGGATTCTGAAAGAATGTAGAAATCAGTTGGTGGATAAAGTTTATAGCCGGGTGAGGTTGTCGTTGATGAAGGGAAAAGTGCCAAAGGATTGGAAAAGAGCAAATATTGTACCAATTTACAAGGGTGGAAGTCGAGAGGATCCACTGAATTATAGACTAGTGTCCTTGACGAGTGTAGTAGGAAAAATATGTGAGAAGATTATTAAGAATACTTGGATGGAATATCTGGAGAGAAATTATGTGTTGACAACATGCCAGTTCGGATTCAGGAGAGGGAGGTCATGTTCCTCAAATTTGTTGTCTTTTTATTCAAGAGTCATAGATGTTGTACAAGAGAGAGATGGTTGGATGGATGGGGTCTACCTGGATTTGAAGAAGGCCTTTGACAAGGTACCACATAAGAGACTGTTATGGAAGATAGGGAGGTATGGAGGAATTGGAGGACGATTGTTGGAATGGATGAAGGATTATCTTCATGAGAGGGAAATGAGAACGGTAATAAGGAATAATAATTCTTCAAGGTTGAAAGTTACTAGTGGAGTACCCCAAGGGTCAGTGCTGGGACCGATCATGTTTGGTATATATGTAAATGACATGGTTGAAGGAGTCGACAGTCATATCAACTTGTTTGCCGATGACGCCAAATTGGTGAGGAAAGTGCAGAATGTGAGAGATTGTGAGAAATTGCAAGAGGACCTTGATAAGATTGGTAGATGGAGTGAAAAGTGACAAATGGAATTCAATTTAAGTAAGTGCAAAGTCATGAAATTTGGCAAAAGCAAAAGGAGAGTGAACTATAATTACAAAATGAAAAATGTTAGTTTGAAAAAGTCGAAGGAGGAGGTTGATTTGGGGGTGACTATTACGCGGAGTTTAATCCCGGATAGGCATATAGATAAAATTACGGGAGAAGTGAGTAGTCTGCTAAGGAGAATCAAAATGACTTTCGTACTTGGAAGCCGATATGATGAGAAAACTGATTACTGCTATGATTAGACCGAGATTGGAGTATGCGGCGATTGTATGGTCCCCTCACACAAAGAAAAATATTAGAAAATTGGAGAGGGTGCAAAGGGCAGCCACCAAGATGGTACCGGAATTGAGAGAGTTCACATATGAAGAAAGATTGAGGAAACTGGAACTTCCTACGCTTGAGAGTAGGAGAGAGAGAGGGGACTTGATAGGAGTTTATAAAATGGTGAACAACCTGGATAGAATTGATGGAGAGTTGTTAAATCTGGAGGCCAGAAGTACAAGGGGACATGGAAAGAGGCTGAAGAAGGAGCGTTGTATCAGGGACATCAAGAAGTACAGTTTTCCGCACAGAGTGGTCAACACCTGGAATGAATTAAGTGGAGATATTGTAAACGCCACCAGTGTACACAGCTTTAAAGCCAAGTTGGATAAAGTAAGATATAAATACGGGACAATATGAGATTACTCCCCTCCCGTAAACCACAACTAGGTAAATAAATACACACACACACACACACACACACACACACACACACACACACAGACACACATAGACACACACACACACAGACACACACAGACACACACACACACAGACACACACACACACACAGACACACAGACACACACACAGACACACACACACACACACACACACCAAAAACAAAAAACAAACAAAACAACAACAACAACAAAACAAAAAAAACCGATAATTCATTGAACATATCTTACTCATTTCATTACAAAGCACAGACTCATAATAACCAAATATATAACTGACGAATCACTGAAATACAATAATAGAATCCCCAACAAGCTATCCATTATGAAGATTACTTGCAAAACCTTCACTTGTCTGCGTCTTCATAGCTCCGACAGTTTACATAAAGACAATCGCATAAAAGGAAAGGCCAAGAGCGTCTTTTGGGAGGCCTACCGTGTTGCAATTTTGTTGATTTTGGCGCCGAAGATGAAGAGGTGCAGGATGAGGTGGTAGAGGATGATCTATTCCCTGCCTCTCTCAGCCCATCGTGTCTGGCGGTATCTATTAAAGAGGGACTTTTTGGAGGTCTTGGTGGAGGGGAGTGGTTATTCTACGAGGTGGTTTTGGAGGTCCGAAGATGGCTGCTATCTCTGTTTTTTTTGGTGTCGAGGCCCGTCCAAGCGCTACCGTACATGGCTATAAGAAGAATAAACATCTATCTATATATCTATCTTTAAGTAAATACATGTCTATATCAATGTTTTTTTTCTTCTTCAGTTATTCCTCAAGTAAAAAAATTTATATACAAATGTCAATATCAATTCCCTAAGAAAGTTGCAGGACTGAAAAACAAAGCGAATTATTTGGCAAGATGGTTAGGTCAATAACAAACCCAAGCTGACCTAACTCAAGTTAATGACACAAACTTAACTTAATTGTCCTAAACTAAACTAAGAGAGAGAGAGAGAGAGAGAGAGAGAGAGAGAGAGAGAGAGAGAGAGAGAGAGAGAGAGAGAGAGAGAGAGAGAGAGATATAAACCAAACCGAACCATTTATATGTGTCAGGATACGGAACCCATTACAAGTCAAGAGGGATGTCGGACAGAGTGAAGGCACAGTATAAGGGCGGGGAGACAATTTACGGTGAAAATTAAGGTGGAGGGTGTCAGAGAATGATGCAAGAGAACCTGCTAGATACTGAAATCTGTAGGGAGAGAAGAAGCATCACGGCTCCTGCTGGCCTGAAAACCTCTAATCCCAATGCTATGAACATGTGCTGCCGAGTTAGCCAAATTAAACTAAATACAAAGCATGGAATTAGAAGCAGCAATACCTTGTAGCGATGAAACAATGTTGGATAGATAGCGCAACACAGCCCATCTTCAACATACTATGGCTCTAAGTTAGCT
The DNA here is from genome assembly GCA_036785275.1 of Cancer borealis. NCBI lineage: Eukaryota > Metazoa > Arthropoda > Malacostraca > Decapoda > Cancridae > Cancer > Cancer borealis. Next base: position 17,497 of record JAXIVD010001674.1, read on the forward strand.
TTGCACAGTGATTCATGCACACCTGGTTTCCTTGTGACATAGAGGATGAGGTGAGGTTATTAGCCTCGTGTACTCACTGCGCCATTGACTCCTCGTTTTACAAGCTGTTCCTTCACCACTTCGGGAATCTCATATCTCTCCTCAGCTTCTGGTTCCCCCTCTACCCCCACACACAGCCACAGCGCTGTTCTCATGGGAAAATGTTTATAAAATTGTGTATATTTGAAGGATTTCACGGAAGCCCTAATGACCTTTTGTGGAAACTCGGTTGAGAAACGCTGCTCTAGATAGATGTCATTAATATCATGCTAATTACCATACATAGTCACTAATATGCTAATTATCCTAAATAGTCATTAATATTATACTAATCACCCTAGATACAGTCATTATCATGCTAATCATCCTAGAGTCATTATTACCTGACCTAACCTAACCTAATCACCCTAGAGACAGTCATTCTTACCTGTGTGTGACTGGGGAGGGGAGAGGTGAGGCTGACCGATAGCTGAGTGGTGTGGTGGCGGTGGTGGAGGCGGCGTTAACGGAGCCCAAGTTGCCTACAGGGGCTGGATGCGGGAGGGTGGTGGTGACGTCTGGTAGTTATGCACGCCACTGTGAGGGTGGAAAAATAATAAAAATGTGTTAATTAAGGTGAATGATTTGATATATACTCCATTAAAATACAGGGAAAGGTTAAATCTGACCAGAATACCAGTTATACCACTTTCAAACTCCAAATTACCATCATAACTGTGTACGTATGCTTCTAAACCAGGATAACCGGTCATTTCGCCCACATTGCCAATTCGCCACACTATGGAGTCATTCATCCACAGGTCATTTCGCCCACACAATGGAGTCACTTTGCCCAGGTTAGGTTAGGTCGACATGTGGGCGAATTGGCAATGTGGACGAAATGACTGTAAACCCAAACCAGCCTTCACTTTCTGGCTACACACTGCAGACCCCAGACTACACCCAAACTCAGTGCCAGGCTAGTTAAGACTCACATACTTACACCTTCATAATGGCACCACTGGTAGACCAACACATATATCATGAACATACTCTAAATTACACTAAATAAACTAATTAAGTATATTATCACATCCTCTTAGCTGCCACGCACACCCTTATTATTATAGTATTTACTATTTATACTTCCTCCTGCCAGCCCTGTGGCTTTATAATTAATAGTATGGTTGTTAATAAGAGTGTATAGGTGTTTAATTACCTCATTCCTCCTGTGGTGGTATTGTAGTGGTAATAATAATGGTAATAAACTATTAAGGTGGTCACTCTGGGTTTGTTGTCATTGTGGTGTTGGGGATCGGTTGTATTCCGGTGTCGTGTATGGTCTTATCTATAGTACGATTAATTAGGTTTGTTAAGCTAATGTTTGGTGTATTAGAGTTAGGTTGTTTTGGTATTTCTATATTATGTATAGTGTATGAAATGTATTGTTTTGTTTATAAGTTATTGTAAGTTATTAATCTCGTTAGGAGAAGTAATATTTTTTGTGTTTTTTTTATTTTCACGATTGTCATGTAAGTAAGATATAAATAAATGTAATGCAATGCATTTTAGTTTTACCTTCTTTGTTTTTAATGTATGTAATGGACTAATGCAAAATATACTTTGAAATAGAATGAATGAATTTTTACCCAAATGTCAACGTCACATGTTGAAACTTCCTTCCTGTTTATTACACATTGACATTAAAAGCGTTTACATGTAATGTCAAGACCACTTGCCAAGATGCAATGACTAGGCAAATTCTGACCAACATATCGCAAACACTTTCAATATACGAATGTCTGCGTTTGCCAGTGTTTTGCCTCTTGTCATGTAACCAATCACAGCTTATCAAACTTCAGAACTTCATCTGTGTAGACACTGAGCGAGATAATATTTCGATTAAATAAGAGGAAAGTAAGACGTTCAAGACCATAACAGTTGTAGAAATAAATAAGATTTATAATATATGTTGTTTTTTATATAAAAGCTAACCAAAAACAAGCATAAAGCTTGAAATATATTAGGGAAGTGTTGAAAATAACGAACTGTGGGCCCTCTACGTGGGTGGAGCGAAGCGGATGTGTGTGTTATTACGGCCACGAACTTATTGGACCGTGTACCTGGGATTATCGAAGAAGTCCGTAGCCATAACAAGAAAAAAAAAAAACAATACTTAAGTGCAGATATTGTAGGTCCAGAACTTTTTCACGGTGGGGGGAAAACAAAGGGAGCAAGTCTTACATGTACTTTACTTGAAATTAAATCCTACCCAAAACAATGCACACAAGACAGAAAAAAACACACACACAGTAAATACACATAAATATGGATAAATATAAACCTAATTGGGTCCTGAGACGTGATGGGAAAAACAGGGACAGTATGGTTACTCAGCCTTATGTGGTAATGGTGATCCCGTTGTAGTAATCCAAGAGGTTGTTGTTCACTGGTGAGAGGACAAGTTCCTACTGACTTCCTCCTTTTTTTTTTTTTTTTTTTTTTTTTTTTTTTTTTTTTTTTTTTGCCATCAGCCATGGCATTGGCTATTAGGCCATATAAATTAAATTTTGAACTTGTTTTTTTTTTTAGTATTATTTTATTTTATTTATTTTTTATTTGTTTATCAATTTATTTATTTTTTATTAAATTTTTTTTTTTTCCCTTTAATTTATTTACATGTTTGTTTGTTTGTTTGTTTTTTTTTTTTTTTTTTTTTTTTTTTTTATTCATTTATTTTTTTATTTTATCCATTTTATATTTGTACATAGAAAAGAAAAAGAAAAAAAAATATATATATTCATATAATTCCAGTCACGCATCATGCATACACATTCATACTTGGGAGCCTGAACCTAAGGCAAAAACTAAAGTCATTAGTCAGGGAAAGTAGGGGACAAAAATGATACATACATATAATGGGGGAGGATACGTACGAATACGTATTTACAATAAATTTGGGGATAAGTGCATGACATTCACGCTAGACACATAATCATTCATTCAAAACATATTTATAATAAAAGAAAGTGCAGTATATACAAAGTGTCATCAATAAAAAAGAAAAACATTGAAATATACAAGTAAGTCATAACTCTTTGATTAAGTTGGTCTCGGCCAGGAAAATCATCAGGTTATCGACCACATCCGGATGCTGGTCACCCAGAAGGGTGGTCTGCGTCATCGGAAGGCGGCGAGCCTCACAGCAAGCTGCGAGGGACCGTCGCGCCTCCCGATAACGCACACAGTGAAGCAGGATGTGGTCGATAGAGAGGGTAGTGTGACAGGTGATGCATTGGGGTGGGAAGGCGTGGGCGATGTAGGGGAGCATGTGGGTGGGTAGGGTGCAGCCCATCCTGAGGCGTCCGAGGACTACCTCCTGACGCCTTGTGGGGCGGTTGGGACTTCCTCCTTTTTTTTTTTTTTTTTTTTTTTTTTTTTTTTTTTTTTTTTTTTTTTTTTGGCCATCAGCCATGGCATTGGCTATTAGGCCATATAAATTAAATTTTGAAGTATTATTTTATTTTATTTATTTTTTATTTGTTTATCAATTTATTTATTTTTTATTTATTTATTTACTTTTTTTCCCTTTAATTTATTTACATGTTTGTTTGTTTGTTTGTTTGTTTGTTTGATTTTTTTATTTATTTATCTATTTATTTATTTATTTTTTTTTTTTATCCATTTTATATTTGTACATAGAAAAAAACTAAAATAAAAATATATTCATACAATTCCAGTCACGCATCATGCATACACATTCATACTTGGGAGCCTGAACCTAAGGCAAAAACTAAAGTCATTAGTCAGGGAAAGTAGGGGACAAAAATGATACATACATATAATGGGGGAGGATACGTACGAATACGTATTTACAATAAATTTGGGGATAGGTGCATAACATCCACGCTAGACACACAATCATTCATTCAAAACATATTTATAATAAAAGAAAGTGCAGTATATACAAAGTGTCATCAATAAAAAAGAAAAACATTGGAATATACAAGTAAGTCATAACTCTTTGATTAAGTTGGTCTCGGCCAGGAAAATCATCAGGTTATCGACCACATCCGGATGCTGGTCACCCAGAAGGGTGGTCTGCGTCATCGGAAGGCGGCGGGCCTCACAGCAAGCTGCGAGGGACCGTCGCGCCTCCCGATAACGCACACAGTGAAGCAGGATGTGGTCGATAGAGAGGGTAGTGTGACAGGTGATGCATTGGGGTGGGAAGGCGTGGGCGATGTAGGGGAGCATGTGGGTGGGTAGGGTGCAGCCCATCCTGAGGCGTCCGAGGACTACCTCCTGACGCCTTGTGGGGCGGTTGGAGGAAGCCCACTCGTCTAGGATGGGTTTTATTGTGGTAAGATGGAGGTTGTCCCAGTGACTTTGCCACAGGAGGTAAACTGATGATTTTGCAGCCGAGAGACATGACTGCAGATCGCGACGGAGGTTCCACGCTCCCTCGAGCTCTGCAGCGGACCTAGCCAGCATGTCAGCCTGCTCATTCCCGTAAATACGCGAATGACCAGGCACCCAAAACAAAGAGAAAGACTTACGACGTGAATTTAACTTATTAATTATGTTGCCTTGGATTTCATTGGCATCCGTGCGCCCTGACTCTATCGCCTGAAGGGCTGACATAGAGTCCGTGAAAATGACAATTACGTTATGATTTGAATTTAGTGCATAATCTATGGCTTTATCAATTGCAAAAAGTTCTGAGGAAAAAACCGATGTATGGGAAGGTAGACGGAACCTGAGGGCACATTCACGCGACCAAACACTAGCACCCACACATTCATTCGACTTGGAGCCGTCAGTGTACAGGTGGAGCGTGGGAGGGAGGCTAGCGACGAGAGCCCGGAAGTGATATCCTATCTCCACCTCGGTCATGGCAGGCTTGTGCTTGGGTAGCCATTTTGTAATGGTGTTGGCTTTGGGCTCCCAAGGGGCTGTTGTTGGTAGCACAAGCTGGTCAACACCGTCAAGGTCCACTTCACACTTCTGGCATAAAGTGTGAAGGCGGACAGCTAGTGGACGGTGTCGACCAGTGTGGAGATGGTGGTGCTGCTTAATAACAGTAGCTGCCATGAGACCGAGTGGAGTCTTCCGGGCCGTTGACAGGCCGTATGCCAGTAATAGGCCGTCCCGTCGCATACTTAGTGGTGGTATATTGGCCTCAACCTCCAAACGCCCCACGCGTGTACACCGTAGGGCTCCAAGACACATTCGCAGACATGCATTCTGAAATACATCCAGCCTCCTCAGTGTTGCGTCCGACGCTGACCCATACACCGGTGAGCCATAGTCTAAGTGAGAACGAATTAAGGACTTGTACACCATTAATAAAGATTTTCTGTCTGCTCCCCAAGAAGTACCTGATAGGTATTTTAGGACATTGACTTTTTTATGGCAACGAACTAGTAAATTGTTTATGTGTGTTTTCCAATTGAGTCTGCTGTCAAAATGCAGACCCAAGAACTTAACTGAATTTTGAAACGGTATCGGCTGGCCTTGAAGAGAAATATGCAAAGCGGGAATTTTACGTTGAGTGAAAACTACACCGATACACTTTGGAACAGAAAACTTAAATCCCCACAGAGAGGCCCACTGTTGGACGGAGTCAAGAGCAATTTGAATCCGTCCAGCCGAGAACTGCGCATTTGGCGACGAATGCCATAACGCACAGTCGTCAGCATAGAGCGAGTATTTAAGATTTCTTGGGACAGGAGTTGATGACAGAATATCATTAATCATAACACAAAATAAAGTAGGACTAAGAACACTACCCTGTGGCACCCCATTTTCCTGGACATAAATGTCCGAGAATACGTTACCGGGAAGCTTGACAGAGAAAGTTCTGTCCTGTAAGAAATTATAAACAAAAATGGGCAAGTTACCTCTTAAACCGTGAGCATGGAGTTTCATGAGGATACCGTGTCGCCATGTCATGTCGAAGGCTTTGTGAATGTCCAAGAACACTCCTATCATGAATTCTTTTTTGGCGAAAGCCTCTGAAATGCAATGCTCCAGGTGCATTAAATGGTCCATCGTGCTTCGGTATTTACGAAAACCCGATTGTTGACCACTTAACACACCTTTTGCTTCTAAAACAAAAAATAGCCTTTTGTTAATCATGCGTTCCATGACCTTACAGAGACAGCTCGTGAGCGCAATAGGGCGAAACGCACTGGGGTCCGTAAGGCGACCAGTCTTTTTGGGTATTGGGATAACGTGAGCAAAGTGCCAAGATTGGGGGAAGGTGTGAGTGGTCCAGATTCTATTATAAAGGGAGAGTAATTTAGAAAGTGAACTAGGGCCGAGATGTTGGAGCATGCTGTATGATATTTGATCTGGACCAGGACTGGAGCCTTTACAGGATTTCAGGGCAAGGAGGAGTTCATCCGGCGTAAACTCTGAGTTGTAATCAGTGTTTACGCCTCCTGTGGCAAAGTTTGGGACTGTTTGTTCTGCTGCCTCCTTCCGGGGAAGGAAGGCAGGGTGGAACGAGGCGGAGCTACTCGCCTGTTCAAATTGCCGGGCTAAGGTGTTGGCAATAGCTGGGGGGGTGTCTGTAACATCCCCGTTGGTGATGAGTGTGGTTATCGGAGTGGTTGTTTTTTTCCCGCTAAGGACATGGACTGTGTTCCATACCTGTCCTAGCGGGGTTGTACGGCTTACTGATGACGTGAACTCTCTGAAAGAGCCCCTCTTAGCTTGAAGGATGACTTTCCTTGCCTGAGCCCTTGCCTTTTTATAGGCTATGAAATTATCTTGACTGGGCTGCTGGCTGAAATACCTGTATCGCCTATTACGCTCACGAAGTGCTTGTCGGCAATCCGTTGTCCACCATGGAACTCCATGCTTTGTGTGAATTGTAGAAGTTTTCGGAATACATGCCTCAGCGGCGTGTAAAATGGATTGTGTTGCGTTGCTAACCATTGTGTCAGTGTCCTCGCCAGATATATCCATATCGGCGATCACACGGAAGGTTGCCCAATCTGCTTTCTTAAAATTAAATTTTGGTGGAGGAGGGATAGTGGCAACGTCGCGTGCGTAAGAAATGCAGATTGGTAGGTGGTCACTTCCGTGTGCGTCGTCGCTGACCTCCCAAGAGAAGTCAGAGAACATATTTGGCGAGGCCAATGACAAGTCAATGGCAGTCGCGTTACCTGTCCGATCGTCTACACGAGTCGCACAACCATTGTTCAGAAGACAGAGGTTTGTCTGTAGGAGAATGTTAACAATCTGTTCCCCACGTACACTTGACCTCTCACTGCCCCATTGCTGATGATGGGCGTTAAAGTCGCCCAAAACCAGCTTGTTGCCTGGAAGCTGGCGAAATAACGACCTTAAGTCATCATCAGCAATAGGCGTATTGGGAGGTAAGTAGAGAGAACAGATAGCCAGATACGTGCCATTGAATTTTACTCTGCACGCGACTGCCTCCAGAGTGGTATCCAACGTCACTTCTGTGTGTGGTAGTGTTTTATGTGTGTATACGGCCACGCCGTGACCGTCGTGTCTTCTGTACGCATGGTAGTGTTTTAGTACTGAAGGATCAGGATGATCCTCCAGCATCGTCTCTTGTAGGCAAATAACGGACGGCCTGTGTAAGTTCACTAAAAGTGACAAATATGGAAGTTTATTCCGAATACTTCTACAGTTCCACTGTAAAACGTTGAACGTAATGGTTTAAGAGTTATGGGGGCGGCCGTGTTTCCTAGTTTTTTTGCGCTCGGAGGCGCTAGCCGGGGACCTCTCTCGGCCCTTGCAAGAGGAGATCTGCATCGGTTCATCAATAGTTAACTCCCCGGAGCTGGTCGAGAGGGAGCGAGCGTGAGAGCCCCTCCTCGATGGCGCGGGAGCTGGGATGACATGAGAGGAGGAATTGCGTTCTAATTTTGTGTAATTATATTTAATGTTATCCTTGTCATTCTTTTCTGTCTTCTTAGCTGGAGTGGTAGAGACAGCAGAGGCATATTTGGTATTAGTGGAGGAGGAGGAGGAGGAGGAGGAGGAGGTAGAGGTGGTGGTGGAGGAGGAGGTGGAGGAGGAGGAGGGGGAGGAGGAAGAGGCAGGTGTGGTTGTTTTCATGATAGTAGGTGTTGGAGGAGTAGATGAGGTATTCGTAGAAAGAGAAACAGCTTGGGCAGGTGCAGCCGGCAGAGGTTCAGTCTGAATCGAAACAGACTTCATCACTGGACGCATCTGTACGCTTGCCGCGTATGAAACGCCTGGAGAAGGCGCGACGTGCGCCTCCTTCACTCGCTTCCTCGCGTCAAAGTACGAGATGCCTTCGACTGCCTTAACGGTACAGACCTCTTTCTCCAGCTTCCAAGCAGGACAATCCCGCGAGAAAGTAGAGTGAGCTTCTGAACAGTTACGACACTTCTCTACCAATGACGAACACTGTTCCGACGAATGACCTTCGCAAGCACACTTACCACAAAAAGAGTGAACCGAACGACAAGCATTTCCGTGGTGACCATAGAGTTGACATTTAAAGCACCGAAGAGGGTTTGGAATATAGGGACGAACGGGAACCCGCTCGTATCCTACATCCACTCTATCAGGCAACTTGGCAACAGCAAAAGTTAGAGTAACTGAAGCAGTGTTCCTTCTCGCGCCGTCAACGAATTTAGTTATTTTACGAGCCCCAATGACGCCCTGATCATACATGTTATCAACGATTTCGTCTTCCGTCATATCCACAAAATCGCGATGGGAGGCAACCCCCCGACACGAGTTCATGGATACTGGGATCGAAGCTTCAATCTCAATATCATGCATGCGTTGTAGCTTCATTAGGGAACTGACTTGTTTTGAGTTAAATGTTTCAATTAATAAATCTCCGCTTGCAAGTTTTTTGACATTGGCAACAGTACCAATGTTTACATCAATAACTTTTTTAATTATAAATGAATTTACAGTAGAAAGGCGGGTCTGGGTCTTAGATTTCAGTGTCACATATCTAGCTTGGTCATAGGAGATGGGCCGTGTGTTCGTTAGGGGTGGTCGGTCAGGACCCTCCCTCCCCCTGGAGGGGGGAGGGGGGGAGGCGGCCTCAGCCATGGGGTACACCCCCCTCCTGCAGGAGGGGAGCGGGACACAAGCGGGAAGACACCAGGGAGGAGTTTCCTAGAGTCAGATTGTCTTGCCAAACCACTCTAGGGGGGCCGATCGGTGTTAATTCACCCCAAAAGCACGCTCACTGAGGCGGACACTCCGTAGGTGAGAGAGGAAGGACAATCTGACCACCTGACAACAGACACTTACTGTTGTCACTAAGGTGAGGACAATGAAGTAGCAAAACTCAGTACATGGGTAGAGGGACACCTATATTTATGTAGCTAACCTAGACCTGAGGGGCCGTCAAAATATTTTAACACCCGAAGGTGAAAGACATAAGCAGCAGGACGACAAGTACACAGTACCGTGTCTGGGCTCAGTCTGACTTCCTCCTTTTTTTTTTTTTTTTTTTTTTTTTTTTTTTTTTTTTTTTTTTTTTTTTTTTTGGCCATCAGCCATGGCATTGGCTATTAGGCCATATAAATTAAATTTTGAAGTATTATTTTATTTTATTTATTTTTTATTTGTTTATCAATTTATTTATTTTTTATTTATTTATTTACTTTTTTTCCCTTTAATTTATTTACATGTTTGTTTGTTTGTTTGTTTGTTTGTTTGATTTCTTTTATTTATTTATCTATTTATTTATTTTTTTTTTTTTTTTATCCATTTTATATTTGTACATAGAAAAAAACTAAAATAAAAATATATTCATACAATTCCAGTCACGCATCATGCATACACATTCATACTTGGGAGCCTGAACCTAAGGCAAAAACTAAAGTCATTAGTCAGGGAAAGTAGGGGACAAAAATGATACATACATATAATGGGGGAGGATACGTACGAATACGTATTTACAATAAATTTGGGGATAGGTGCATAACATCCACGCTAGACACACAATCATTCATTCAAAACATATTTATAATAAAAGAAAGTGCAGTATATACAAAGTGTCATCAATAAAAAAGAAAAACATTGGAATATACAAGTAAGTCATAACTCTTTGATTAAGTTGGTCTCGGCCAGGAAAATCATCAGGTTATCGACCACATCCGGATGCTGGTCACCCAGAAGGGTGGTCTGCGTCATCGGAAGGCGGCGGGCCTCACAGCAAGCTGCGAGGGACCGTCGCGCCTCCCGATAACGCACACAGTGAAGCAGGATGTGGTCGATAGAGAGGGTAGTGTGACAGGTGATGCATTGGGGTGGGAAGGCGTGGGCGATGTAGGGGAGCATGTGGGTGGGTAGGGTGCAGCCCATCCTGAGGCGTCCGAGGACTACCTCCTGACGCCTTGTGGGGCGGTTGGAGGAAGCCCACTCGCCTAGGATGGGTTTTATTGTGGTAAGATGGAGGTTGTCCCAGTGACTTTGCCACAGGAGGTAAACTGATGATTTTGCAGCCGAGAGACATGACTGCAGATCGCGACGGAGGTTCCACGCTCCCTCGAGCTCTGCAGCGGACCTAGCCAGCATGTCAGCCTGCTCATTCCCGTAAATACGCGAATGACCAGGCACCCAAAACAAAGAGAAAGACTTACGACGTGAATTTAACTTATTAATTATGTTGCCTTGGATTTCATTGGCATCCGTGCGCCCTGACTCTATCGCCTGAAGGGCTGACATAGAGTCCGTGAAAATGACAATTACGTTATGATTTGAATTTAGTGCATAATCTATGGCTTTATCAATTGCAAAAAGTTCTGAGGAAAAAACCGATGTATGGGAAGGTAGACGGAACCTGAGGGCACATTCACGCGACCAAACACTAGCACCCACACATTCATTCGACTTGGAGCCGTCAGTGTACAGGTGGAGCGTGGGAGGGAGGCTAGCGACGAGAGCCCGGAAGTGATATCCTATCTCCACCTCGGTCATGGCAGGCTTGTGCTTGGGTAGCCATTTTGTAATGGTGTTGGCTTTGGGCTCCCAAGGGGCTGTTGTTGGTAGCACAAGCTGGTCAACACCGTCAAGGTCCACTTCACACTTCTGGCATAAAGTGTGAAGGCGGACAGCTAGTGGACGGTGTCGACCAGTGTGGAGATGGTGGTGCTGCTTAATAACAGTAGCTGCCATGAGACCGAGTGGAGTCTTCCGGGCCGTTGACAGGCCGTATGCCAGTAATAGGCCGTCCCGTCGCATACTTAGTGGTGGTATATTGGCCTCAACCTCCAAACGCCCCACGCGTGTACACCGTAGGGCTCCAAGACACATTCGCAGACATGCATTCTGAAATACATCCAGCCTCCTCAGTGTTGCGTCCGACGCTGACCCATACACCGGTGAGCCATAGTCTAAGTGAGAACGAATTAAGGACTTGTACACCATTAATAAAGATTTTCTGTCTGCTCCCCAAGAAGTACCTGATAGGTATTTTAGGACATTGACTTTTTTATGGCAACGAACTAGTAAATTGTTTATGTGTGTTTTCCAATTGAGTCTGCTGTCAAAATGCAGACCCAAGAACTTAACTGAATTTTGAAACGGTATCGGCTGGCCTTGAAGAGAAATATGCAAAGCGGGAATTTTACGTTGAGTGAAAACTACACCGATACACTTTGGAACAGAAAACTTAAATCCCCACAGAGAGGCCCACTGTTGGACGGAGTCAAGAGCAATTTGAATCCGTCCAGCCGAGAACTGCGCATTTGGCGACGAATGCCATAACGCACAGTCGTCAGCATAGAGCGAGTATTTAAGATTTCTTGGGACAGGAGTTGATGACAGAATATCATTAATCATAACACAAAATAAAGTAGGACTAAGAACACTACCCTGTGGCACCCCATTTTCCTGGACATAAATGTCCGAGAATACGTTACCGGGAAGCTTGACAGAGAAAGTTCTGTCCTGTAAGAAATTATAAACAAAAATGGGCAAGTTACCTCTTAAACCGTGAGCATGGAGTTTCATGAGGATACCGTGTCGCCATGTCATGTCGAAGGCTTTGTGAATGTCCAAGAACACTCCTATCATGAATTCTTTTTTGGCGAAAGCCTCTGAAATGCAATGCTCCAGGTGCATTAAATGGTCCATCGTGCTTCGGTATTTACGAAAACCCGATTGTTGACCACTTAACACACCTTTTGCTTCTAAAACAAAAAATAGCCTTTTGTTAATCATGCGTTCCATGACCTTACAGAGACAGCTCGTGAGCGCAATAGGGCGAAACGCACTGGGGTCCGTAAGGCGACCAGTCTTTTTGGGTATTGGGATAACGTGAGCAAAGTGCCAAGATTGGGGGAAGGTGTGAGTGGTCCAGATTCTATTATAAAGGGAGAGTAATTTAGAAAGTGAACTAGGGCCGAGATGTTGGAGCATGCTGTATGATATTTGATCTGGACCAGGACTGGAGCCTTTACAGGATTTCAGGGCAAGGAGGAGTTCATCCGGCGTAAACTCTGAGTT
>JAXIVD010001674.1:45000-65000 GCA_036785275.1 Cancer borealis
ACACACACACAGACACACACACAGACTGCTACTGGTAAGGTGATCTGAATACGACGATAGATGGACATGTTGTGGGCTTACTGCTTAGGATGAGTGTGGAGGGTGCTGTAGTTTCAATACAGAATCAGCAGGATATACATTTCGAATAAATAATATGAAAGTAAGATGTTTGAGATCATGACAGTTGTTGAAATACATAACATTTACATTATTAATGTTGTTTTTAATATAACAGAAATCCACAAACAAGCATAATGATTGTAATATATAAGGGAATTTGTACTACATAGCGAGATGTTGGCTTCTACCTTAGGTGGAGTCAAGGGTGGAAGCGGTGCGAAATATACGGAGAAACCATGATATCTATTTCGAATAAATCTGAAGAAATTAAGATGTTTGAGATCATTTCAGTGCTTATAATTTAAAATATGTATATAATATATGTCGTTTTCAATATAAAAGAAAACTAAAAACAAGCATTAAGATTGAAATATATTAGGAAAATTGTGGCAACACCAACAAAGACATTTCTCCTTAAAATCGTGTTCGTGAAAACAAACGAAGTTTGGCGACACATGTAAACGCTTTAAGTCTATTATGCTACACATTCAATCATTTTATCTTTTTTGATAAATACTTTTTCGTAGTTATTACACAATTACGTCTAATACACCTGCAATATCAATTTTGTCTGAATCAGTAACAGAGTGTGTGTTGCAAAGCTGGAGGACTGGGGCTGTGATGGGTTGAAACTGTGGGAAAGGATGGACTGGAGGAAGGTGTGGGCACAGGACGGTGTCCACATGTCCAACATCGGGAAGGTGTGGACGGCGTGGAATGTGGTGGAGTGAGCCCAGCACTGGGAGGAGGCCAGGACAGGCAGGCAGGAATAGGGAAGGGCGAGGAGGGGAGAGATGCTGTTTGCTTTCCTAAACACGAATGGGTGGAGTGAGGGAAAGTGGAGGACGTTGATAGAAGAAGGGAGGGAGTATGATGTGATAGGAGTAGGTGAGACTGGGTGGCATGATAACGTTGGGTGGAGTGAAGGGGAATGGGTAGTAATCGGTAGAGGTAGGCAAGCTGGAGAGAAGAAAGATGGAGGGGTGGGGGTAATTATGAGGGAAAAGGAGGGTAGGAGCATAGAGGAGGTCAAGTTAACTAGGGAGGTGGACAGTGGACTGGGGTATAATAAGGGTGATATAATAACAGTAAAGGTCAGGGAACAGGAGACTGATTGGTGGGTGACTGTGGTGTATATGGGAGTTGAGAGCCGTATTAACTACGAAGATAATAAGAAGCTGTATGAGACATTGAAAAGCATTAAGGAAAAGGTAGGGAGGAATAGATGGGTAGTAATGGGGGACTTGAATGGGCACATAGGGCTAATGGAGGAGGTCGTTAACAAAAACGGACATGATATTAGAGTTTGTTGAAGATACGGAGCTAAAGATCAAGAACTGGGAGTTAGAAGACCCGGTGACATGGAGAGACAGGAGAAGTGAGTCTGCAATAGATTATGTGTTGGTAAATGATCAGGTAGAGAAGCAGGTTTGCAGATTATGGAAAAATGAAGCAATAGACTTTTCAGACCACATCCTAATAGGGATTACATGCGGGAAGACAAGGAAAAGCACAGGAGTTAAGAAGGAATCCTGGAAAGAAAAGTGGGATATAAAGAATGCAGATTGGATAGCTTACTGCAGAGAAATGGGTGAAACCATGCCAGGAGAGATAGAAGAGATAGGAAGGACAGTGAGCGAATGGGAAGGGGATATTAAGGAGCACATAAAACGGCAGGCGAAGAAGTCCGTTGGAGTAAAGAAGTTCAAGGTAGGGAAAATAAAACTGAAGGGATGGTGGGATGAGGAAGCAAAGAAGCTTAGCTAGACTGACAAAGCGAAATGGAGGAAGGTACGAAGCAGAGTGGGCAGAGGCGTGGGACAGGTATGTAGAGGCGAAGAAAGGAGCCCAATCAATCATTAGAAGGAAGATAGGGAAGTGGGAGGAAGAACAGGCAAAGACACTGAGCAGCATGCCACGGAGGGAGAGAGAAAAGGAAGCTTGGAGGCGGTTAAGGAGGAACCTGGGTGGAACAGATGCACACCAGGAGGCTAAGCTGAAGGTGAATGGCAGGGAGGCAAGCAGCGAGGAGGAGGTGGTGCCTGTGATAGAGGATTACTGGAAAAGGATAATATGGAATGGGGAAGAGGAAGAGGACATGGGAAACTTGGCTCTGTACAGTGAAGTTAAGGAGATGGAGAGCATAGAGATAGAGGAGGACATAGAAGCAGCAGTAAGAGCTATTAAGATAGGAAAAGCAGGTGGGACGGATGGAATCTTAGGAGAATTTATAAAATATGGAGGGGAGGCACTAAGGCAGGCAGTAGCTGGGTTGTTCAGGAAGATACTTGAGGAAGGGGAGATGCCTCATGATTCGAACAGAAGTAGGGTTACACTAGTGCACAAGGGAGGGGGTAAGTCAAGGCAGGACATAGGTAATTACAGACCCATAGCAATAATGAACACCCTAGCTAAGACATTTGGATGGGTAATAAATGATAACCTGAGGACATGGATAGAAGAGAGTAGGGTGCTCGGAGAGGAACAAAATGGTTTTAGGAAGGGGAGAGGTGTTCTAGAAAATGTGCTAGTGATGAAGGAGGTCATAGAGAAGAATAAAAAGTTAGGAAGAGAGCTGTACTTAGTATTCTTAGACTTAGAAAAGGCATATGACAGGGTAGATAGGAGCAAGTTATTGACATTACTGACACAGAGGGATAGACAGGAAGGTAGTGCAGGTGATTAGAAAGCTGTATGAGGATAACGAGGTGAGGTTTACGTTAGGTGATATTGGCACTGGATGGCTTAGAAACAATGTAGGAGTACGTCAGGGATGTGTGATCTCCCCAACATTATTTAATTTATACATAGAGGAGTTGATAGTGAGGATTAGGATGACAAGGAAGGGAGCCAGAGTTGGGGATAGGAGATTAGCCTAACTTATGCTGATGACATAGTGTTAATGGCAGAGAGCAAGGTGGACATGGAAGAGCTGTTGCAGGTAGCCAATATATATGGGCGGGAGTGGAATGTTAGGTACAGTGATAGGAAATGTAAGGTGATGGAGTTTAATAGCCAGGAGGAGGGACAGTGGATGTTAGGAAACAACATTCTGGAGGTGGTGGATAGGTAGACTTACCTAGGGTTAGAAGTAAGTAAAGAAGGAATAGGAGGAGAGAAACAGATGAAGATTAATGAGGGGAAGGCCAGGAAGATGACAGGAATGATAATTAATGCAGATGGTAGATCAATTAACAAATATGAAGTAGGAAGGAGTCTATGGAAGGGGATGGCTGTGCCGTACTGTTTATATGGGTCTGATATTACCTATTACCGGGAGGGAGACATAGCAAAGCTGGAGAGGAGTCAGAACAGAATAGGTAGGTGAGGGTTGGGTGCTCCACGCAGTACAGCAATAGAAGCCATTAGAGGAGAGATGGGCTGGAGTACCTTCAGGGAGAGGATAGTTAAAGGGAAATTAAACTTCGTAAAGATGATGGAAGGACTTGATGAGGATAGGTGGGTAAAGCAGGTACTGAGGAAAAATAATGGCAGGTCATCATGGAAGAAAGAAACGAATAGATGGAAAAGAAGGGAGAATCTGGAAGAGGACTGGCATAGGATGAAGTCCAGAGAGGTAAAGAAAAGGATAGAAGAGGGTGGATTAGCTAGATGGCAGGCAGGGATGGAAGTTAAGTCCACACTGAAATGGTATAGATGTAAGGAGAGGCCTGAGGCACTCAAATGGCATGTAGGAGATTGGGGCAGCAGGCTACTAGTAAAGGCTAGGACAGGCACACTTGAGGTGAATGCGAGGAACAGGGATGGGTTGGATCAGGATTGTAACAGCTGCAGAAGAGACAGGGAGACCATAGGACACTTCTTAGTAGAGTGTGGCAGGTACGATGAGGAAAGAGAAAAGCTGATAGGATCCATAATGGCAGTGTTAGGAAGAAAGGAGTGGTGTAGAAGACTGGAGGAGGAGGAGGACGGAGGAATCCTTACAGTGCTGGGCCTGTACAGGGGAGAGAAGGAGGGAGAGAGAGAGAAAATCATAAGAGCGGCTAAAGAGTTCCTGACACAGGCGTGGGGAAAACGGACATAATAGATACCTGGAGCAGAACAGTGAAGGAAAAGAGGACCTACGAAGCGATAAAAAGCGAAAGAGGTCACAAGAAGAAGAAGAAGTGTCAACAAAGACACGCGTTCACCTCACCAAGCTGTGTCTTCAATTAGCACAGCTATAACTCCCCAGGAGCTTTCATCAGCTTTACAAGCACTGTCTGCTGGGAAGGCAACGGGGCCAGACAATGTCCCGAATGAGTTTCTTCGCCGTCTCCCAGATCCTCTGATCTTCCTCCTCCTGAACGTGTTCAACGCCAGCTGGCAGTCTGGCACATTCCCTTCTGTGTGGCGTCATGCCATCACAATTCCTTTTCTCAAACCTGGCAAGGACCAGTCGGAGGCTTCCTCCTACAGGCCCATCAGTCTACTCTCTAACTTCAGTAAGGTATTAGAACACATAGTGCATGACAGACTAACATGGTGGTTGGAACACAAACACCTTCTTCCCCCTAACATGTTTGGCTTCCGTCCTCACCGGGGCACCCTGGATGCCCTGCTCCAGCTAGAGCACCACATTCAGGAAGGATTTAACCACAAGCAATTCACTCTGGTAGCTTTTCTTGATCTCAAAGGAGCTTTTGACTCCTCTTCACATAATGCCATTATTGAAAAACTTTCCCGCCTGGGACTCAATGGTTCCCCACTCAATTGGGTTCAGTCCTTCCTGTCTTCCAGGTCCTTCTCTCTGGTGATAGGTAACTCCTACTCTAGGTCTTACCCAGTCACCAGAGGTGTCCCACAGGGTTCTCCTCTCAGTCCTCTCCTTTTCAACGTCTTACTTTCAGACTTTCCCTCTTCTCCATGCACACATGCACTCTTATATGCTGATGACATTTCCCTCCTTTGCTCTGCTTCCACTATCCAGGAGGCTCAACTTAATCTTCAACGTGGGCTTGATGCCATAGACTCTTGGACATCACGTTGGGGCCTAACGGTGAGTGCCCAGAAGTCTAGCCTTCTGTGCTTCACCAGAAGGCGAATACCCAACATACCTGTGGTCACCATCAAAGGTTCACCCATTCCCTTCAAAACCCAACATAAGTTTCTAGGTATAGTAGTGGACGGCCCCCGTCTAACCTGGAGCCGTCACATACACTACCTGGTGACCTCATGTCTTAAAAGACTGAACTTAATGAAGTCCCTGGCAGGGGTCAAGTGGGGTGCGGACAGGCATACCCTCCTTCGTTTCTATTGTGCCTATATCCGGAGTCGCTTAGACTACGGATGTGAGGTTTATGGGGCGGCCTCACCTTCACTTCTCCATAAACTGGATTTCATTCAAAACACAGCCATGCGTATAGCCCTGGGAGCTTTCAGGTCCTCCCCAGTCACAGCCCTTCAGGCAGAATCCTCCCTATCCTCACTGTCACACCGACGCTCCACCTTCCTTGTCCGCACCTACACCAAACTTGCATCCTCACCTAGCTGCCACGCCCTCCACTCCCTCCTCCTCCGACAGAGTAGGGCACCACTTCTTGGCCCCCTACCATATCAAGCCCACACACCATTTGTAGAAAGAGCCCTCTCCTTCTTTGCCTCCCTCCGGGTGACCCCCCCCCTCCTTTCTCACTCTCGAGAAGACTTCCCCTTTGGGCCCTTGGTTTCCCCTCTCCTCCTTAATATCCTTGACACTGCACACAGACACACAATGGTCAAAGGCACACTGTCCGGTGCAGGGCAGGATAATTTTCAACAACCTCCTGCACACTCACTACCACAACTTCCTCCACATATACACTGACGGCTCCCGCCTCCCAACACCTCCCTCTGTTGGAGCTGCTATGTATGTCCCAGTACGTAACACTGCCACTGCCTGGAGGCTTCCGGCCTCTGCCTCCATTCTGACGGCAGAACTCTTTGCCATCAGAGAGGGCCTCAGGTTTGCCACCACACTCACCTCCCCTTGCTCAGTCACTCTCTTCTCAGACTCCCTCTCAGCCCTCCAACTCATCCGGCGCCACCGCCCCAAAACACACCACTCCCTCTGCTTCACCATTCACCACTTTCTTCTCCAACTGTCCTCTTCTGGTTTCTCCATCCACCTTCAGTGGGTCCCCTCACACGTCGGCATCATGGGTAATACAGTGGCCGATAGAGCGGCAGCGGAAGCACACTCCCACCCCTTCCCCATACACCTCCCCACTGACCAGACTGACTCACTGACTAACCTCCACACAGCCTGTAGACTACACTGGGACACAGACCTGACTAATGCCCTACAGTACACCTCACTTGGACGCATTAGACAAGACACACGACACCACTGGTGGACCTACTCCCCCAGCCGTGCCTGCCCTTGACACTGCCGTCACCAGAGTCAGAATTGGACACAGCCGCCTAAACTCCCACCTACACAAGCTGGGCATGACTGATGACCCCCACTGCCCTTGGTGCCCTACACAACCAGACACCCCAGAACACCTCCTACTTCACTGTCCTCGTCACCACTCCCACCGCATGGCACTCCTTCACTCACTGTCGTCTCTCCACATCCGCAGATCAACAATAACAGACATCTTAGGTGGCTCTCAAGATCCTGGCCTGGCCTTCAAAGCACTCAAACACACCAGGACCTTCCTCCAAAGGACAGGTCAACTCAACAGGATCTGATCCACTCATTCATCTGCTACCTGCACTTTTGGGGCACTAGAGGCTGTGGCACCACAGCCTGCACGGCCTCATCAAATTCCCAAGAAGAAGTATATGGAGCCGTTTGTGTCGTATGCAGCCATTACTACAGGGCTTATCAACACACACTGATCCATTAGTAAGTATAATAAAGTGTGTTATATTACGTTAATATATATATGAGTGACAATTAATTAATGGTAACTCAATACTCACTCGCCTTGTCACATGTGCCATGGTGTGGGAGTGTGGAGAGCGACAGTGTAGTAGATGTTCCGCAGACCAACAATAACAGACATCTTAGGTGGCTCTCAAGATCCTGGCCTGGCCTTCAAAGTACTCAAACACACCAGGACCTTCCTTCAAAGGACAGGTCAACTCAACAGGATCTGATCCACTCATTCATCTGCAACCTGCACTTTTGGGGCACTAGAGGCTGTGGCACCACAGCCTGCACGGCCCCATCAAATTCCCAAGAAGAAAAGAAGCTGTGTCTTCACCACTCCTAAATTGCGTTCACCTTCCTCACCATGCCCGGCGTCAACGACTGGACCATAGACCCTCTCAAGGTGGTGGAGAGGATATTTGGTGAGTTGTAATGATAACAGTTGGATAGGAAAGTTATTGTATCATTATGGAGAGGAACTCACTCACCAGGGTGACTCACCTGGTTGGCTACCCCCATGGCTCAAATACAGACATTAAAAGGATTGGCAGGGTATAAGGGTATAGTACCATATGCAGAATCTAGTGTAAGGCTATTGATAAATGTTAATAGGAGTTGAGCTGTTCTGGGTTAACATTCAGAAAAAAGTATATCAGGATTGATCAGAGGCACGAGACACAAAAAAACTCTTAAGCTGGGAATTGATATAGAAGAGGACCTAAGGATGAATGGAGAGATGATTTAAAGGAGTCAACTGAACCTGCTGTCACCATAGTGTCTGGTAAGGAATTTCACAGTCTTATATTTCTCACTGTAAAAAATCTACGCCTAGCCTCCAGAGAGCAGTGAGGAGGAAGGATCTTAAAGCTGTGTCCCCTGGTGCCAGCCTGAGGGGCAAGGGTAAAAATGTCAGTGGGACAGACACTGCTCTGGTTGTGAAAGATCTTCCAATATTTAATCAGGTCAGCAACAAACGCGCGTGTGTCATTTCTTTATATTGAATCTGTCAGACTTTACTTTTTATATGTTTTAAGATAGATAGAGTAAGTAAGTAAGTGGTGTTTGTATTATAGAAGATAGAGAGAGAGTAGTATAGCAGTAAAATACATGTAATTTATTTCGTGAAAACACATTAATTCCCTTCCTCTTTTCTTCCTCCATTCTTGTATTCCCTTCGTTTATTCACCTTCCCTGCCTCCTTCCTTCCGTGCAGAGGAGTGTGGTGCTGACGGGCCGTGGAGAGAGAAGATCAAAGAACATTTTCAACATGAGATGAAGCAGCCCGCAGTACTGGAAAAGGTGTGTGTTTGTTTGTTTGAAAGGGTTTGTGTTTTGTTTGTTTTAAAGGGTGTGTGTTTGTGTTTGTTTGTTTTTTATAGTCTGTGTTTTATTTGTTAAAAAGTTCTATTTATAGGTTTGATAATTGTCTTAATTACTCCCAATGTTTACGAGAAATAACATGTGACAAAAAGTATTTCTGACCAACCCAAATTTATTCTTCTTAACCAAAACTTATCTTCACCTAACCTAACCTAACCTAACCTAACCTTATCTTAATTTAACCTTATCTTACATTACTAAACCTTACCTTACCTTACCTTACCATACTTTACCTTACCTTACCTTACCTTACCTAATCTAACCTTACCTAACCTAACCTTCCTCCCACCAGCTACCATGGCTTAATGAGAGTCCGCTGCACCACCTGCGGTCCGGCCAGCTGGTTCGGTTTCGCGGGATGGTTCAGGATATGCTAGGGAAGGAGTTCTTTTCGGATGTGTATGAAGTGGTGCCTGAAAGAGGGGGTGCCGGGGGTGCCAAGCTAGTGCCAGGCCGGTACAAGGACGTGGTGCAGTGTGGGGTGAGTGTGTGTGTGTGTGTGTGTGTGTGTGTGTGTGTATTTACCTAGTTGTGGTTTACGGGAGGGGAGTAATCTCATATTGTCCCGTATTTATATCTTACTTTATCCAACTTGGCTTTAAAGCTGTGTACACTGGTGGCGTTTACAATATCTCCACTTAATTCATTCCAGGTGTTGACCACTCTGTGCGGAAAACTGTACTTCTTGATGTCCCTGATACAACGCTCCTTCTTCAGCCTCTTTCCATGTCCCCTTGTACTTCTGGCCTCCAGACTTAACAACTCTCCATCAATTCTATCCAGGTTGTTCACCATTTTATAAACTCCTATCAAGTCCCCTCTCTCTCTCCTACTCTCAAGCGTAGGAAGTTCCAGTTTCCTCAATCTTTCTTCATATGTGAACTCTCTCAATTCCGGTACCATCTTGGTGGCTGCCCTTTGCACCCTCTCCAATTTTCTAATATTTTTCTTTGTGTGAGGGGACCATACAATCGCCGCATACTCCAATCTCGGTCTAATCATAGCAGTAATCAGTTTTCTCATCATATCGGCTTCCAAGTACGAAAAAGTCATTTTGATTCTCCTTAGCAGACTACTCACTTCTCCCGTAATTTTATCTATATGCCTATCCGGGATTAAACTCCGCGTAATAGTCACCCCCAAATCAACCTCCTCCTTCGACTTTTTCAAACTAACATTTTTCATTTTGTAATTATAGTTCACTCTCCTTTTGCTTTTGCCAAATTTCATGACTTTGCACTTACTTAAATTGAATTCCATTTGTCACTTTTCACTCCATCTACCAATCTTATCAAGGTCCTCTTGCAATTTCTCACAATCTCTCACATTCTGCACTTTCCTCACCAATTTGGCGTCATCGGCAAACAAGTTTATATGACTGTCGACTCCTTCAACCATGTCATTTACATATATACCAAACATGATCGGTCCCAGCACTGACCCTTGGGGTACTCCACTAGTAACTTTCAACCTTGAAGAATTATTATTCCTTATTACCGTTCTCATTTCCCTCTCATGAAGATAATCCTTCATCCATTCCAACAATCGTCCTCCAATTCCTCCATACCTCCCTATCTTCCATAACAGTCTCTTATGTGGTACCTTGTCAAAGGCCTTCTTCAAATCCAGGTAGACCCCATCCATCCAACCATCTCTCTCTTGTACAACATCTATGACTCTTGAATAAAAAGACAACAAATTTGAGGAACATGACCTCCCTCTCCTGAATCCGAACTGGCATGTTGTCAACACATAATTTCTCTCCAGATATTCCATCCAAGTATTCTTAATAATCTTCTCACATATTTTTCCTACTACACTCGTCAAGGACACTAGTCTATAATTCAGTGGATCCTCTCGACTTCCACCCTTGTAAATTGGTACAATATTTGCTCTTTTCCAATCCTTTGGCACTTTTCCCTTCATCAACGACAACCTCACCCGGCTATAAACTTTATCCACCAACTGATTTCTACATTCTTTCAGAATCCAATTTGAAATTCCATCTGGACCAGCCGCCTTATTTACAGCCAAATTTTCCATCAATTTCATAACTTCCTCCTGACTTACTTCTATTCCTCTCAACTGGTTTCCGGTCGACTCCTCATCTGCCAAGTCAAAGTCGTCCTCTTCGGTAAATACTATTTGAAACCTTTCATTCATCACCTCCGCCATTTCTTGTACCTCGTCATATTTTCTTCCATCAACCTTCAATCCAGTTATACCTTCACTTTTCTTCATTTTTCCGTTAATATGTCTATAAAATAATCTTGAGTCACTCCTACATTTTTCCATAATGTCCTTCTCATAATTTTGTTTTTCTGTCCTCAAAATCCTTACACATTCATTTCTAGCTTCCACATAACGTCTCCATGCAGTTTCCGTCTCTATTTTCCTCCATCTATTCCATTCACTCACCTTGCACTTTCTAGCCCTGTCACACTTAACATTGTACCATTCTTTACCCTTTTTCAAATTTATTCTCCCTCTTGGAACATACCTGTCCACTGCAATATTGTATATCTTGACAAACTCATCCCATTTCACCTGTACATCATCTGCTTCCTCAAAACAACTCCAATTTACACTTTCAAAGTATTTCCTCATTTCTACGAAGTTTGCTTTGTAATATCTATATCTTTCCACTTTGTACTCCTCCTTTGTCCTTAAAGATTCTATACTGAGACCTATTTCAATTAGCACATGATCACTTTTGCCTACAGGGCATTCATAATTTATTGTTCCTATAGCTTCTGCATCACTGGTAAACAGCAAATCCAATCTTGATGCCTTTTCTCCTTCCCTGAATCTCGTTTTGCAGTCAATCCATTGAATCGTGTGTGTGTGTGTGTGTGTGTGTGTGTATGGGTGTTTCAAGCATCCTACAGCTGAAGATTATATTCGTGTAATGAGCAATGTATACAATGTTTATTATCCCATCCAGTCCCGTCTGTCTTGCTGTGTAAATGTGCGTCAATCTGATGTCAATTGGCACAATGTATATTTTTCGGACATCGGAAAGAATTATTCAATAAAGTATTATTTGGAAACAGTTATTACACATTTGACTAGAATTAAAGCAAGGAGGAGGAGGAGGAGGAGGAGGGAAAGGAGAAGGGGGAGGAGGAAGGGGGGAGGAGTCTTTCTTTCTCTTTCTTTGGTCGATGTTCTACTTTTTTTTTCAATAATACCTGAATTTGATTTTTCTCTTTATATTAAATTTTCTTCTGTATTCTGTCCATAGTATCTGCATAACATTTCACAGTGACACGATTTCATCATCATCATCCTCATCATTACTCATGCAAGAAAACAAATGAATCCTAACCAGCCTTATTACCTAAACCCACCTCCCATCCCCATCCATGAAGTCGTCTAGTCTTCTCTTAAAACTCCCTATTGTCTTTGCACTAACTACCTGCTGACTGAGTCTATTCCAATCATCTACCACCCTATTTGTCAACCAATTTCTGCCTATTTCTTTATTAAATCTACATTTTTCTAGTTTGAATCCGTTATTTCAGGACAGACATAGGTAGATATTGGTTCACTAACAGAGTCGTGAACGATTGGAATAGGCTGGGGAGACACGTAATAAGTCAATAGGTAGCTTTAAAAGACGGTTGGATCAGAGTATGGATAGGGATGACATGGGATGGCTAAATATTAGATTATTCCAAGGGTGGGGCACAAGGAGCTGCCTCGTATAGGTCATTAATTTGACTCATTTCTCTCGCGTGCAGAGTGACGTACTGACGTTGTGTGTGTGTGCGTGTGTGTGTAATAGGTGAAGGTATATAAGAAAAAAATCTCATCATCCTCATTTCCTGGTTTCTAAAGCCTTGGCAATGATTAATTTTTAGTAGTACGGCCATATTAATACACAGATTCATCTTGGTTCGGCTGTAAAATAAATACATTAAAATAAACAGATAGTACATTACCAAAAACACTCTTTAAAAAATATATTATACATAAAATAAATAGTTTAATGAATAAATAATTATTATAATGGGTATGTCAACAGAGTACTTGGCGCCGAATACACTCGCACTGACACTGACAGAAGAAAGTTTACCTTGGAGTGGCTGGGAGGGGAGTGCGGAGTTGTGTGTTAACATGTACCTCTATAAGCCTTATTAATAACATTTTGATACTACCTTGGGCATTTTTAACACTGATACTGGATGTAGCAGTACTGTAGTTCCTCGTAGGTATAGATTAATGGCTTACACGTGAAGTTGATCTGTGACTAGGTAAGTTTCGTAAATATTTTGTTTGTTATTATTGTTATTATTTGGATGAAAATTGATATTTTAATGTTTTGTGACACCACAGCCTGCACGGCCCCATCAAATTCCCAAGAAGAAGAAGAAGATATTTTAATG
Source organism: Cancer borealis (assembly GCA_036785275.1). Classification (NCBI taxonomy): domain Eukaryota; kingdom Metazoa; phylum Arthropoda; class Malacostraca; order Decapoda; family Cancridae; genus Cancer; species Cancer borealis. The sequence continues at coordinate 57,748 of JAXIVD010001674.1, forward strand.
TTGGTGTTTTGTATGTATATGTTTGAGTTTATCGTGTGTGTGTGTGTGTGTGTATTTCTTACCATGATTTCTTACCATGATGAGGGTCTTGCATCCCTCATCAGTCTCTGCTGCATCATCCAACCAGAAGGTCTTGAGAAGTATAGGAAAAACAACGAAGTGGTTGGCTAATGTTAGATGCAGCACAAAACTACCATGGAAAATATCTAACAAAACTCATAGAGACGAGGACCAAGACAATGTGCAAGGAGACGTTTAAAGGCCTGGACAGATTTTGCTGAAATCACTTCTTCAGGGAGAGAATTCCAGAGATCGATGACTTTTACTGAGAAGAAGCGCGATCTAACTTCGGTTGAATGACGGGCATAAATATTTTTTTACTATGACCTCTTGTACGACCATGAGTCACTCTCTCAAACATATCACATAAACAAGGACACAATCCGGTCATGATCTTCCAAACTAAGATCAAATCAGCACGAAGTAATCTGCCTTTGATGGAAAATAAATTCAATGTGGACAGCCTAACACACTGTGTGTGTGTGTGTGTGTGTTATTGCAATAGCCTTGAATTAATTACGTTGGTCAAGGTGCATTTTTTCATGATTGACTGAATCGTCGCAGCCCTAAACAACACCAAGGTGATTTTAAAGACACTTCCTTATTATTACGATAGCTTTGAAATAATGACGTGCATTGGTAAGAATTTCTTGGGTAAAATTTTACATTTTCACTAGAAAGGCGTGTTTCTACCAAATAAAATGGCGTCTGCACCTCGTCAATCCTCGCCTTTTGGTCATAGAAAAAATTTGATGTCTTCTAAATTAACATAACATAACAAAACCAAAATTAACCAAATGTTAACCTACATTGACAAATAACAGAACCTTGTTCAAACCAAGCTAAACTTTCCCTAATTCTCAAAAGAAAGTCTTATAGAAAACATTGAATATCTCACAAGCTAAGAATTAGCGACGGAAATATAATTAAGAAAATCATCTGAAAATGCATCAGGTAATGTAAAAATATAACCCTGAATTCTATAGAGCATTCAGGTTAAGATGTAAAATAATAACATTTTTTTTGCTATTACGATAGCCTTGAATTAATTACTTTGGTCAAGATGCATTTAAAAGACTTCCTTGTTATTCATTTTTTTCTTCCTTATAATGCGTAGGGTACCACTGTTGATTAGGTTAGATTTAGGTTATTCATTACCAACTAAAATTAAATTACACGTGAATGTTGATGCAAAATAATCTAGTTTGTGTGACTGAGAGATCAGCAGCAGACGGTACAATGAATTACACACACACACACACACACACACACACACACACACACACACACACACACAGGAGGTAGAACTTTCAGTCTTCCACTCCTGCCGGGATTGCAAGGTTACAAATCCTTGGCTTACTCCTGGATTTATTTTACTGTTAGGTGAAATTACCAGTGAATACGGCTTGTATGAAAGCAATTTGCTTATGTTTGAGCTTCTTTTGAATATAATTTCATTGATTGTTTTAACTGGCTTTGGCTGGCTTTGTGTGACAGCTCTTGTTAGTATCAAGGGGGGATATAATATACATACTGAGGTCCTTTTGTGTGTATACTTTAAACCTAGATTTAAATGCATTTATGGGAGGAGATGACACTACTTGTTCAGCTAGCTGGTTCCACTCGTTAATGACACACTGAGAAAAGTTATTCCTCCATAGGACAAGCCAGTTTCTACGCTTGAATAGTTTCTTGCTGTGTCCACTAAGACCAGTTAAACTTGTAATCAAGGGTTACAGCGTTTAAGAACACAAATACATTCTGTCTTCACTCGACCTGGGATTCCAACCCAGAACATTTAGGTTGTGAGTCCAGCGTGCTAACTGTTACACCACCAGGCCACTATAAATACAAAGGTTGATTTTGAAAAGTATTTATAAACTTAGGTTGGCTAAAAAAAATCTCAATTGGTGACGTAATTGCATAGTGCTAAACTTACGTCTTTACAATTATTTAGAGTATTCTGGTGGAGACATAAAATGATAACTATATATATTTTCCTCCGATGGATGTCTACTCATCTCTAACTATCTCAAGCTGATCAACCAAGTATACCAAAGAACACTAATTATTACCATAGTTCAATACATGTTCAAGATACAAGAATGTCAATTAATGTCCAGCCCGTTCCTGTTCCTGTGATTAATTCCACTGTTGATGCGAGTGTGTGTGGGAAAGATGCACTCACGGATAGCTATGAATGGTTCGTGCAAGTACTGTTAGCATCACTGGCATTCGGATTATTAATATGTAAGTATCGCAGTCAATTTGTACATATGTAATTTTCAGCTTTCCTTTTTTCATTCCTTCCTTCATTCCTGATTTCCTTCTTCAATTCAGTAGAAACTATCTTTTTTATGCTTCCTTCCTTCCTTCCTTCCTTCCTTCCTTCCTTCCTTCCTTCCTTCCTTCCTTCCTTCCTTCCTTCCTTCAATTGTCTGTATCACATTTTATTTTTACTGCCATACAAATAATACATTCTTCTAGATACATTCCAGAGGTGTATGCTAATGTTAACTTTTTTTTTATTATAGTGAGGGCACATTTTATTTTACTGGCATATATTCTCCTATACATTCTAGAGGTGTATGCTAATGTTAACTGTTTATCCTAGTGAAAAGATTCTGTGAGCCCAAGAAGCACCGGAGATCATGGCTTGTATGGTTTTATGACACGTCTAAGCAAGGTTTGGGAGCAATGATCGTCCACTTCTGTAATGTGTTCCTCTCAGAAGCATTCAAGGGAGACCCGTGTACATGGTAAGTAAATAATAATGATAATAATAATAATACAGCTTGCCTATCAATATTCCGGTTCCATCATCAATATCTTGGCCATAAGAGGTTAATGGCACAGTATATAGACAAATAATAGAAACCATGAGAATAATTAGTCAACAATTACAGGGAACAAACAGGGTTATCTATCCTTCCTTCAGACATTTAGGTATGAAACACATCTGATAAAGGAATCCGAACTTGTCAATTTCTCCTGGAGCAGCCTTACCCCTGACAGGAGAAAGGGTGTTACAGTAGACCTGAAGGTGACTGAAGTAGTAAGGTGTAACAGAGATAGGTTATAGAGCCTGAAGACTACATAGGAAGAACAGTCCTACTAGACCTAATGAGGCTGTCTGTTTAGCTACACTACTACTACAATATCTACTTGATAGAAACAAAAGGACAGTAAAGTGGAAGGCTAGAGGGTGGAGGTGTTTCATATCTCCAGCTCGGGTCTTCAATACACGAACTTGAGGTGGAGTTACAAGCATCACAGGAGAGACATCAGAACTAGAGAGAATCCAAATTATTTATATAGACAATGAAAAGTAATGAGTCAAATACGCATCCCTGAGAGACTCCATTATTTACTGTACCACAATTAGATTTTTTACCGTTAATCTGAACCCTTTGTTCCCTACCAGTAAGCTACAATTTAATCCAACTATACACCTTACCATCTATCCTGTCGGCCTTAACTTTTATCAACATTCTCTAGTGAGGCATCCTGTCAAATACCTGAAATCTAGTTATATTTTATTATAGTTTAAGCCCTTACCTACTGCCTATAAAAAGATACAAGATTAGTGAGACACAATTGAGCCTTAGTGAACCCATGCTGAGAGTCAGTAATTAATTCATGCACCTCTATATGCTGCCGTACTTTCTTAAAAATAATAGACTCTAACATTTAACCTATTACTGATGTCAGACTAATTAGCTGGTAATTGGTCATCACACTTTTATCGCCCTTTCTAAAGATTGGAATAATGTTCGTCTTGTCTCCACAAACTTGGTACATCTGAGGCTATTGACTTATTAAATATATCCGGTAATGCTACGCTAATTATGTTCTCACACTCCTTCAATATGTGAGGAAGTACTTCATCTACTCATGGTGATTTATTAATAGCAATCTTTATTTTATTTAGGTATATCATTTGTTGTTACATTCATCCTATCATTAGGGAAGCAGAGGTTAATTATCATTATATTTATCTTATCATGTAATACTTATCTGTATTTCCATAGGTACATCATCAGTTTCCTGTTGGACTCCACTGTAGGCCTGGCAATCATCTGGGCAGGAATTCGTTTCAGTATCTATATAGGACAGAAGAAAGTATGGCCCACCATCATCTTTGGAGAATATGGTGAGTACTCTAATACAATTGTTTTCACTCCATCATAATTATAGTGAGAGAAAAAGACCAGGCAGATATGCTAGTTATTTAGAGGACAAGGGAAAAAATAATTAAAGACAGGAGAAAGTGGACATAAATACAAAGAAAATAGAAGAAATTGAAAATAAACATGCAAAGTGAAGTGGAGAAGAGTGTTAGTGTAAAAGTAGCTGGAGTGGAGAAACGGATCACAGTGAAAATGCAGAGCCAGAACCAGGAAATGGAGGCAGCCACTGATGACAGAAAACACTGTATACCAAGTTTAATTATGAGAAACATGAGGCACTGGATGCACCAAAGAACACCAAACATTTCTGGGGCTATGTCAGATCAGACCATCATCAAGGAGAAAGTGTCAAGGCAGACTATTAATGGTTTTATATCAGCACTTTACACATGTTCATTTTAATCTCGCTGCTACTGGCACATATTAGGGTTGTACAAACATTTACATTTTGACTAGAATATACAAATTATAATATAGTTTAGATTATAATATTTTGCTTATATAACATAAAAACATAAGAAAATCAGGAGGCTACACAAGGCAGCTCCTGTGCATCTAACCTAACACTTACCATCTTAACAAAACCATATTTACCAAATCTCATGTTCATGTACACACAATTTAGTTCTTCTGTATAATATTACTGGATAATATATTGTTAACCTTTACTCAGGTCGTCCACCATCCGTGCGTGCGTGGGGCAACCAGTGTGCTCTGTACGTGGACATAATGGTAGTGGAGAAGATCATTATTACAGGGTTACTGGCGCTACAATTCTGGGCAAGTGTACGAGAACTGATCTTGGCGCCCATCACAAGTCCTGGTGGTGGTGGTGCTGGTCATACTTTTCTTTGTTAATGTAAGTACTGAAGTATAGGAGCTCTTTGTATTATGATGTGATAGTTTTACTCTCATGTTATGGTGGTAAATATAATATGAATTTGATACAGGTTGCCTATCAATATTCCGGTTTCATCAGTTTTCCGGCATGAATTTCAGAGCACAGTTTCAAATTTCCCGAGTTGGCGCATCACTGTTTTCAGGAGGCGCTGTTTATGTTTAGGTTTTGATAGCACTGGACTCAGAATTAGGTATTTGCTCATGCCGGATTATTGATAGTCAACCTGTATTCATTTCAATATGGTCTGATTCTTGGGTGTGTTTTTTCAGATGCTTATATTATGATGTGAAAGTTTTATTGTCATTGTGGTAAATATAAAGATATGAATGTTGTAGTAATTTCAATATGATGTAATTCTTTGGGTGTGTTTTTCAGGCGCTTATATTCTTTTGGTGTCATTGTGGTGAATATAATATGAATGTTGTATTAATTCAAACATGATCTGATTCTTGTGTGTGTTTTGCAGGCGCTTATATTCTGGGTGACAGACAACTTCCTGATGTTGAATGTTAAGAAGATAACAAGAGGTGATGGTAGTGTACCGAGGGTCCGTGTTGGTATATGAACAGAAAACGAATATAAAAATAATGGTTAACTTTAATGATGAATAAATAAATAAAGTACTCGCTATTGGATTGTGTCGCCGTTGACAGTGAGGTGAGGTTGTAATGATGGTTGTAGTAGTAACTGCCTCGTCCACCCTCGAAGTGGAGGAGTGTGTATTTGGCACCACCATAGTCGCCCTCACGTATAAGTTAATATCCCTAACTCCCGCGTCACACTCATCCGACGTTTCAATTAAAAAAAACATAGCATGGGCTTTCCGTTTCATTACCGTGGGCACCACCAACGAATCGAGCAAGGTGTTATTTCTTTTCTGTTTAGAATAATAAAGGACTCCATCTTCCTCTGATCGTGATGACCGACTTCTGAACACTCTGGTTTTATTGCTCCACCAAGCGCTTGTTCACCCACTTCTGTTATTTCCTCCTGGGGAAACCACGAGTCGCCTAACAAGTCTATCTGAGAATTCATAATTAAAATTTAATTGGAGGGGGAAGGACGCCCAGCGATCCGAAGACCGCGACTCACTTAACAATCTGGGGACAGGTGCCCGCAGAGGAGACTTTGAGCGTATTAGTCCACTAACACTATCACTAACACTTAAAAAAACAAAACAATGCATCACTATTAACTCTACGTAACTATTCTAATCACCAATCACTAATCACTACTCTGTAAGGGAATAAAAAATTAACTGGAAGGGGGGCTAATTACCTACTTAACTAGCACACTGTAGCGTCTCCCGGACAACGTGGGCTGATGCGTAATTTGCATCTACACCGCTGCAACCACTGTACCGAGGGTCAGTTAAGAAGAGAAAACAAGAATGGTAAAATAATGGTTAACTTTAATGATGAATAAATAAATAAAGTACTCGCTATATCCGTGGTGGTGCTCTTACAAATGCTTATCCACCCTTAGCGACACAAACATAAACATATACCTTAACACAAATATTCCTATTCTATCCTACCTAACTATACGTGAGGGAACTGATGGAAAACGACCAAAATACACTCACGCCACAAATATTGTTTGAGAGTCACTGGGTCCTTCTGGCCGTCGTCCTTGTTTGAGAGGCAACTCCACATGCAGCCTTCGTCAAACACCAACCGAAAGACAGTCTTTTGCTGGTCCTCTCGGCAGCTGTATCCGGGAGGACAATTTACTGTTAGATATTAATAACAATGTTTTTTCAAGTGTAGCAAGGCTTTTAGGAACACTGAAGGCTTACCTGTCTGGAGCGGGGTCACGGAACACTAGTGACTGACCTCCCGCCCAGACCGGTATATATATCCTCAGTTCCAGTGACGTCACGCGTTTTTCCCATCATCCTCTTTCGCTAGTAGTACCTACTCTAACCATAACAAGGTATCTTAACGAGCGTCGAGAATACGAGGATTTACCGGTGATTCCGCAAAGGAATCACCGTAATGATAGTTGGCCCGTTGTACTCGGTACAGTAGTATGCAGGAGAGTACATCTGCCTCACGTGTACCAAGGATATATTCAAAGGTTAGTGATTTATACTCTTCGTA